>JAAAKG020133868.1:0-10942 GCA_010014905.2 Druon quercuslanigerum | reverse complement strand
ATTTATCTGAAAAAAAGAAAAATATTCATTAGCTTGTTTTGTTGAAAGAAATTTCTTTTGCTTAAAAGAAAATTTTTCTTAATCAGAGAAAAATATTCATTGGCTTGTATCAGTAAGGTAAAGTTTATTTTGCTTAAAAGAAAATTTATCTTAATCAAAGGAAAGTACTCAGTGACTTGTCTCAGTTAAAGAAAAATTTCTTTGGTTCAAAGAAATTTCTTTTGAATCAATGAAATTTTTTCTGAATCAAAACAAAATATTCATTGGCTTGTCTCAGTCAAAAAAAAATTTTCTTTGGTTCAAAGAGGTTTTTTTAGATTCAAAGAAAGTTTATCTGAAAAAAGAAAAATATTCATTACATTATTTTGTTGAAAGAAATTAATTTTTTTTCAAAGAAAATTTCTCTGAATCAGAGAAAAATATTCATTGGCTTTTCTTATATTCAAACAAAAGTTTCTTTAATTCAAATTTTTTTTTATTCAATAAAATAAACTCTTAATGAAAGAAAAAGATTCATTGGTTTGTTTCAGTCAAATAAACGTTTTATTAGGTTCAAAGAAATTTCTTTTGCTTACAAGAAAATTTATCTGAATCAAAGGAAAGTACTCATTTACTTGTCTTATTTAAAGAAAAATGTCTTTGGTTCAAAGAAATTTCTCTTAAATCAAAGAAAATTGTTCTGAATCAAAGCAAAATATTCATTCGCTTGTTGCATTAAAAAAAAAACTCTCTCTTTGTTTCAAAGAAAATTTTTTTCTGAATAGAAGAAAAACATTCGTTGGCTCGTTTGACCAAAAAAATTTCTTTTGCTTAAAATAAAATTTCTTTGAATCACAATATAATATGCATTGATTTTTCTCAGTGAAAGAAAAGTTTCTTTGGATCGAAGAAAATTTCTTTTGATTTAAAGAAAATTTCTCCGAATCAAAGAAAAATATTTATTGGCTTAACTCAGTCAAAGAAAAGTTTCTTTCGTGCAAATAAATTTTTTTTGATTCTAAAAATTTTTTTTCCCCAAGAAATGTTTTGGGTTCAAAGAAACAGATTTTGTTGCAATGACAATTTGTCTTTAATGAAATAAAAAAATTTTGTTAAAGAAACTGTTTTTTTAATTCTACCAATAAGGAAATTTAGCTAAAAGAGATTGGCTTTGAGAAATGATTAGAATAAATCAACAATAAATACCAAATAATAAATAAACGAAGTGAAAATAAATGAACAACAAATAAGAAATATTAAATAAATATACTAAGAATAAATAAAATTGAGGAGTGTCCCATTGATTTCGATTTTGATTCGCGATACAATTTTCTCGAATGCAACTTTCCATATTTGAATGGAAACAAAGGCGCGACTCATCTGGAAGATAATTGCTCTTCTTGCTTACGTGTCCGGCTTACTAAGGCAAGACAACGTCAGACTGCTCAATGCCCATACACGTTTGAATAAATTATTGATTCTCTTCAGTCCGATTTTTCTTGTTGTTTAGCATTCTCGATGATTCAGTTATTTTCGTCAAAAAATAATTTCAGAATCCATTGACAAATTTGGACAAAAATTTAACTTTTTTATTACACTGGAAACTGGATTTGTGCACTGTTTCGGTTATCGCCTTTGACATAAATCCAGGGAGTCCGAACATAAACATAGAAGGTCGAATCAATGATTCCTGTTGGATTTAGAGGCATGACGCAACTTGACGCAACGAAATCTGTGAGAATGCGGCCCTTGGGCTGTTTGCCACGCTTGAATGAACACATCTTACATTAGAAAAATAATTTTAAATGTGAAAAGGTTTTTGAAATTTCAGGGAAAATTTAAATTGATTTTTTATTTTGAAAAATGAATTTTAAGAAAATGTTTAAAAAGATTTTAAAACGTGCCAAATTATTTATTTAAATTTCACAAAACAATGGAGAAGAATTTTAATCAAAATTTTTTTATTTTTTTAAGATTAGATAATTTTAGAAAACATTTAAATAAGTTTAAGATGATAAAAAAATAATTTTAAACTTTAAAAGATTTCAAAAAATGTAGAAGCTTTATAAAATTTTTTAATTGTTTGAAGAGAATAAAAAAATGTTTCTAGATTTCTGAGAACATTTAAAATGATTGTAATATTGAAAATGTTATTTTAAGAGACTATTTAAAAAGGTTTGAAAACATTTCAAAAGATTTCCAAAATTGTTGTAAAGACTTTGACAGACTTTAAGGCAAATTTTTTTATTTTTCACAATTTCTTTAAAATTCCAGACAGAATTCGAATTATTAAAACAATATATATTTAGACATTTTTTTAAATAATAAAAATAATAGCTTTTTAAGAGATGAAAATAAATTTAAATATATTTTTTAAATTTTGAAATTTTTCAAGATAATGAAACTTTTTTCAAGATTCCATGGTATATTAAAAGTTATACCTTATTCAAAAAAATTAATTTGAAGAGAAAATTTGAAATTAAAAAAAAAATTTACAAAAGATGTGAAAATTTTTAAAAACGAATCCGGAAGCTTTAAATGCAATTTAGGAAATAATTCAAGTCAGTTTCAAAGATATTTAATAATTTTTAATGTTTTGAAGAAATTGAATTTATTTTATTACTTTGAAGGCTTTCCGAAAATTTATTTCTTAAAAAATGTTTTCTCGAGCGTTAATAATAATTAGGTTTGAAATTTAATTGAAATTAAAAAGTGAAAAATTTAATGAAATGTCATCACTTCGGGTTTAAAACTGAATTCTTTTGGTCGAAAAAATTAACTATTGTGTGAAAAATTAACATTTTTATTAATAATTAAACTGTTTAAAAAAAATTTTTTTTTCTTTTTCCAATGAAAAATCTTTTTTGTTTAAAAATTAACTTTTTAGTTGAAAATTCATATTTTCAGGTTCAAAATTTAAGCCTTTCTTTTGTCAAGTTACCTTTTTTGATTACAAATTCAAAAATTTAGCTGATATTTTTTTATTTTTCTTGACCGAAAAATATTTTCAAAACTTGAAAAAAATCGATTTGAAAAGCTTAAAAGGCTTAAAATGTCAGAGTTTTAGTTGAGAATTTAAAACAGTCAATCATTTACAATAAAAAAATATTTGAAAGAAAAATTTTAAAAATGAATAATAATTTTTATTCAAGTATTAAAAATGGAATGATTTGAAATTAAAAGTAAAAGATTGTTCATTTTCAATGCTTACGATTAAAAAAAATTAAATTGTAATTTCAGAAATAAAATTAAAAATAATTAAAATTTTAGTAAAAAAAATAATTTTCAGTCAAAGAAAAAACTAATTTTCAGTAAAATAGATCAGAAATGAATTTCAAATTGCAAAAAGTTATTAATCTTTAACCAAAAATAAAATAAATTTAAAAAATTTAAAAAGTAAAACTTTAAATAAAAGTAAAAGTAAAATTTTAAATAACAAATTTGAACAACAAATGATGAAAGATATAATATTTGATATTTTTCAACAAAACAGTGGAATTTCCCAAATGATAATTAAAATTTTAACCAGATAAATAAATCTATAAAATAAGATTTTTCAATGAAGTAGTTTAACTTCTATTCAAGTAGTTGAACCAAAAATATTTTTACTTTAAATAATTATTTAATTCAACCAAAAGGCGAATTTAAAACAAAAGAAATTTTTTTTTCTATAGAACATTTAAATTTTTTTTCTACGAAACACTTAAACTTTTATTATAAAAATATGAATTCTCAACAAAAAAGTTCATTTTTTAACGAAGCAATTCAATTTTTAATAAAAAGGATGACTTTTTAATTCAACAATATTGTTGAATGTAGATTTTGTAACCACCTAATTATTTTTCAATGAAAAATAAAATTTTTAACCAAAAAAGCTAAATTTTCAACCAAGAAACTAGAGGAATCTCAAATATTTTTAATGTATTGTTATTTTGCATTAATAAATAAATATTTTTAATTATTGTTATTTTAATTGCTGTATTTTTAATAAATGAATATTTTTTACTGAAAAAAAATTATTTTTTAAATTCGATAATTTTCTGTCGGAATTTTATTTTTCGGTAATTTTCGAATTCACTAATATTATAAATTGTTTAGGAAACTTTATTATTTGAGAATTTTGCAACTCAGGATTTTTATATTTCGGATATTTTATAACTTCAAAAAAATTTTATTGTTATTTATTTATATTGAATCTATTATTCTATTTTTATTGAAATAATACGAGTTATTAAAGAAAATTAATTCTTTACATTGGGTATTTTTTTAATGTGGGAAATTTTGTAGTAGCGAATATTTTAAAATTCGGCAATTTGATTATTGAAAAATTTTCCTATTTATGATTTTTATATTTTGGCCATTTTATAATTACGGAAGTTCTTTTTTTTTATTTTTATTGAATTTATTATTATATTATTAACTGATAAATAAAGTTTATTACAAAAACTTCTTTGTTTAAATTTTATCACTTTTCTACAGTCAGGACTTTTGTAATATCGGGAATTTTATAGTATCGAATATTTAATAATTAGGCAATTTTCTGTCGAAACTTTTATTCTTCGTGAATGTTTAAATTCAGTAATGTTATAAACTGTCGCAGTTTTATAACTTAGGAAATTTTTTATTTTTATTTATTTGTATCAATTTAATAATTGTATTATTGATCAATAAATATAATTGATAAAAAAATTTGTTTGTCTAAATTTAATAATTTTGATGTGTCAGAAAATTTACAGTATCGGAAATTTTTATTTTTCGGGAATATTCAAATTCGGTAACATTATAAACTGACCGGAATTATATTATTCGAAAATGTTACAGTGTCGGGATATTTATTTAAAAGTTTTTTTAATCGTCCCAAGAGGATCGTAGCCTTTATGATAAAACATTTCAAAATTAATTTTTTGCCCATGCTAGTGGACACATATTGCATAAAAGGTCAATTTTTTTTCATTGCCAGACAGTCACGTAAATGGGGCGTACTTTTATAGAAAAGAGTTTATTATTTACGTGCAATGCTTTCTCACGTATCTTGAGTTGTGGATAAGTCAATATTGATTTTCGATACGAAATTGGGATTTATCCAATATTAAATGTTAGTGAAACGTGACCATAGCATTGCCATTGTCAATGTATCTTTTCTTCCCAACTTAGCATAATGCAAAAATGGCATGTTATCAAAAGAAAAAAAATCATGAAAAATAATCCTTTAAGAAGTGAATTTAAATGTGAAGAAATTCTTTTAAATTTTCTCGTGCAGCTGGTAAAAGTTGTTTTTCACAAGTAATTCTTGTCCGCCTTCAAAACGATTGCAGCTCTTAAGTGTACAATTATGTGCAATCATATAATTTATTGTAATACCTTCATAATTGAGAAAATCATTCGTATTTTACCATTTTATTAAAAAAATGTTCAAAGCCATCATTAAAGAATAGCAGTTAATGGAGATGCATGAAGGTCACATTCATGTCCCTGAGTTTTTATTTCCTAACATTAAAAATACAAAGCTTAAAATAAAACAAAATATATATTACACAATTTTGAATTGAAAAGATTAAAATTGTTTTAAATTAAACAATTTATAAGTCAACAAATTTAAATAAGAAGCTCTCGAAACTTAAGAATATCAATTTTAATTCATAGCTAATGTATGCTAATAAGTAATTTTAAGACCCAAAAGATTTTAAGATTTATCATCTTTTGGTCGCTTAATCTTTAATTAAACTAAAATTTTCGAGAGTTATTAATTATTTCGTGTTACTAAAGAAAAAAAAACTGTTTTATTGCAACTTTATACAGATAAAAATGATCTGGATAATGTCGAAACCAAAAGCTTTTTGCCTTTGTGTAATACTAATGTTCTTTTCCAGAAGGAAAATCAAAAGCTATTTATCATCCCAAAATTGTCTTTACGTATTGGATAACCATTTAGGTGATCTTGGCTTTATGATCCCATTCGAATTTTTTTCTATCTCTGGTATTTTCGAAATATAACATTTGTCCAATTGTTAAGGAATCATCTTCTATGGATTTATCACATTATGATCGCTTTCTCCATTATTTTACTTAAAAGTTTGATGCGGTAATAATGATTTTGTACTCCTAAAGCAAAAAAAAATTTGTTTTGACTTCATCCAGAAGAACATTCTCTGGATTTTCCAGAAATTCTCTTTACTCATTGAATAACCAGTCAGACAATTTTCTCTTCATAATCCCCATTTGTCTAATTATTGAGGAAGCTTGAGTGAATTTATCACGGTTTGTTAACTTACTCCTGAATTCAATCAAAAAGATAAATACATAAATAATCAGTTTTCATTACTAAGAAGAAAAAACCTGTGTGTTTCAACCTCAGACTAACAAAAATTTCCTGGATGACGTCGAACAAAAATTTGCTTTCCTTCAGTAATACCATTGTTGTGTCTCGGACGGAAAATCAAAGAATATTTACCACGCCGAAATTTTCTTTATATATTGAATAATAAGTCAGATAGTTTTCTCCTTATGATCCTGTTCAAAATTTTATTCTATCTCTTGTATTTTTCAGATACAGCCTTTACCAATTGTTGAGGAATTATCTCGGATCGATTAATGATGTTTGCTTCGCTTGGTCCTCAATTAAACTAAAAATTTTGATGCATAAATAATTATTTTGTATTCCTAAAAGGAAAAACTATTTTGTTTCAACTTTATATAGACAAAAATTATCTGGATAATGTCAAAACAAAAAGCTTTGTTCTTTTAGTAATACCAATGTTATATTCCAGACAGAAAATAAAAAACTATTAGCCATCCCGAAATTATCATTATATATTAGACAATCATTTAATTGGTTTCCTCTTCATGATCCAATTTGAATTTAAAACCTTAACGCATAAATAATTAGTTTGTATTACAAACGAAAAAAAAGTTTCGTTTCAACTTCATCTAGACAAAAAGTGTCTGGATGATGTTGAAACAAAAAATTTTTTTTCTTCAGTAATACCATTGTTGTTTCTCGAACGGAAAATTAAGGAATATTTTTCACCGCGGAATTCTCTTTACGCGTCTACATTGAATAACCAGTTACATTGTTTACTGTTTATGATCCTATTTGATTTTTTTTCTAGCTCTGTTGTTTTAGGCAAAAATTATTTTTTCTAATTATTAAGACTTTTCTAAAGGATTTGCCATGTTTTGTTTGGTTGCTACTCAAATAAACTAAAAACTTGAATGCAATAATAATTATTTTATTTTCCTGACGGGAAAAACCTTTTTGTTTCGATTTTATATGAACAAAAATTATCTGGATGATGTCGAAACCAAAAGCTTTTTTCTTTTAGTAACACCATTGTTGTTCCTCCACGGAAAATCAAAGAATATTTACCACCACTAAATTCTCTTTATAAATTAAATAATTAGTCAGAAAGTTTTCTTTATATAGCCATATTTAAATTTTTTATCTCTGGTATTTTTTAGATACATCATTTGCCAATTGTTAAGGAATCATCTCAGATGGCTTATCATGTTTTATATAATACCATTGTTATTTCCCGTCCCGAAATTTTCTTTATTGGTTAACTAACCAACCAGATGGTTTCCTCTTTTTGATCCTAATTAAATTTTTCTTCTACCACTAGTCTTTCTGAATAATATGATTTGTCTAATTATTGGGGAATCTCGAACGTATGTATCATATTTTGTTGACTACTCCTCAATTAAACTAAAAAGTTTGATCTAAAGATAACTATTTGGTATTTCTAAATGAAAAAATCTTTTTATGTCGACTTTATCCAGTCAAAAATTGTCTTGATGATG
This sequence comes from Druon quercuslanigerum, assembly GCA_010014905.2. NCBI lineage: Eukaryota > Metazoa > Arthropoda > Insecta > Hymenoptera > Cynipidae > Druon > Druon quercuslanigerum. The sequence goes on along the minus strand of JAAAKG020133868.1, from coordinate 3,166 downwards.
TCGAGAAAAATAATTTTTTTCCTTTATTGATGTCATTGCTATCTCCTGGACGGAAAATCAAACACTATTGACCGATTCGAAATTCTCTTTATTCACTGAATAATCAGTTAAATCATTTCCTCTCTAACATTTATCTAATTATTGAAGAAGCCCGGATCAATTTATCATGGTTTTTTCACTTCTTCTTCAATTGAACCAGACAGTTTAATGAAAGAATAATTCTTTTGTATTCCTAAACGGATAAACCTTTTCTTTTTGACATGTAGAAAAAAATTATTTGGATGATGTCGAAACAAAACAATTTCTTCCATCAGTAATACTATTGTTATTTCTCAAACGAAAAATCAAAACCTGCGCGAAATTCCCCTGGGAATTTTTCTTCTGCCTCTGGTCTTTCTGAGCTACATCATTTACCTAATTATTGAGGAAACTCGGATAAATTTATCATGGTTTTTTTCGTATACTACCCAATCGAATAAAGACGTTTAATCCATAAATAATTACTTTTTTTATTACAAAAGACAAAATCTTGTTTTCGACTTCATCCTGACCAAACCAGACTGGATCATGAAGCAAGAAAATTTTTTCCTTTAGTAATACCATCATTATATGTACAAAGCCAAAAAATCAAATAATATTTACTCTTCCGACATTCTCTTTATTTATTAATTAATCGGTCAGACAATGTCCTATTTACGATCCTACTTGAATTTTCTTTTTTCCTTCAGTGTTTTTGAACTACATCATTTGCCTAACCATTAAAGAATCTCTGACGGATTTATCAATTTTTGTTTGCTTGCTCTTCAGTTGAACTAAAAAGTTTACTGCAGGAATAATTATTATTTGAATCACGTTTCTGCTTCTCTCAAAAATACTTCTCTACTATTCGAGGAAATATTTAATAAATATTATTGACTTATTGCAAAGTTTATACCACTTGGTCTATGATTAATATTTTTAATATCATCGATGCAGATGCTTACATCTGATAATCGATTGCCACTCCAACATCGAGTCGCACTCGACAAAATGAAAGTTTCATTTCGCTAAGTGAAAGAACAGTATCGATGGAAAAATGCACATTTTAGAAATATTATTAAAAGATATATACATTATGGTAGAAGAAGTTTCTACACAATTAATCATCCTAGCAGGAAAAAAACGAGATCCAAGCAACAAAATACAACACGCGAAGCAAAAATCGTTAATCCACTTGTGATGTTTCGTTTTCTTCTCGAAAAATATATATTTTTATAAGCATTATTTTTCTTTTATTTATTGTTCATTGAACTTGTGTAGTCTAATGGAAATAATCACAGGCGGATTTTACTTTTAGACGATATGCCAACAGACTTGCACTGATGTAACGCATACACAAATTACGGAATAAGGCGACTTACCTGTACTGATCGGTAAATGTCCTGAAAATAACAATTTATTTTTATTCGAAAGAGTTTCATCAAATGTTGCATGCTTTTCATAACTATGCGCGTCTCTCAGTTCAAAATGCCAATCTCTATTATTTATTTAAAGCTTGCCATTGTCAATAACTAATAAGGCCACTAATGTTTTTAGCTTGCAGTAAGCTGCCTCAAAATAAATTTTGATATTGTGAGTACGCCCTCTAAATAACTACTGCTACACAACTGAATTAGATAAGAGCATTGATTCAGTGAAACTGATATTCTGTTTATGATATTTCCATAGATTCGAGAAATAAATATTGGCTCTCTATCAAATTTTATAAATAAATTTTAATACTTTAAGAAGTCTTATATTATTAGGTGGGTCGAAAATAGAAAACATTTCGGATCAATTTATTTATCAATAGAAAAACTGAATTATTTAAAGTTGGCTCAACTACCCTCTAGAATAGTTCAACCATTTTTTAGAATTAATTTTTAGTTTTTGGATCTAATAATTTATAATTTATAGTTTATGGTATAAAAATTTTTTTCTATTGTTATTTTGATCCGAAAATTTGTAATTTTCGATATGCCTATGTATAGGATTAGTTCCTTATTAAATAATTCATATCGTTAAAAAAAATTCTTTAATTTTTAAAATTGCTGAAACAATTTGACCAAACTTGGCGCTGGATTTACAATGAAAACTGTAAATTTAAAAATTTTAATTGTAAGCGTAATCTATATATAGGCTATATATAGCCTGTCTAATAGCGGCCTTCGGCTAATAACGGTATAAATCTAGTTTATAAAAAAGTGCAAGAGAAGGAAAGGGGTAATATTATTCTGATGTGTTTGAGTGAATGTGATCGATTGAATTAATTTAGTGTTGAAGTAAGCCAAAAGGTAGCAGTAGTGATATAAAAAAAAATAATGTGACATATCTTGGAATGCCTGCAGGCAGAAGTGCACTCAAAGATCTCCCGTTGAATTAAATATATATTTTACGAATTCTAGGCCAAATTTAATTAATTGGAATTTAAGAGGAATAAAAGAAAAAGTAACAATACTTTTGAATGTTCGAATTTGGATAAAAGAGAGTGGCCACAGGTCTGGGAAAATCTTTTTTTACTATCGCTTCTTATGAATGTATAAAAAACTGTTGAATTTGTATCAATCATTATTTATATTTTTTGGAAGGAAATTTTATTTTAATCTATTATTTCTAAATTTATAGTTCCACAAAACATATTTTTCTAGGACAAAGAAAGCCCTTATTTAGTAAATTTAAATAAATTATTAAAAAATTCGCGAGAAGCGATATTAAAAAAAAAATTCTGCCATTTTTAGATTTGAAATGATTTTATCAGTCATCTCTTACCATAGAAAAAAATTATTTTTGATTAAAAAAGGGTTAAAACTTAGGGAAAATAACTATTTTGATAATAATTTTTGTAAATAAATCTTTCCTTATTATCGCTTCTTATGAATTTATAATGAATTGTTGAATTTTTATAAATCATTCATTATATTTTTCGGAAGGAAAAATTCTATTTAAATATATTATTTCCGAAATTAGAGTTTCACAAAATATATTTTTTTACGAAAAAGAAAGCCATTATTTAGTAAATTTAAATAAATTATCACAAAATTCGTGAGAAGCGATATTAAAAATTTCTGCAATTTTTAGAATTGAAATGATTTTATCAGTCATCATTACCATAAAAAAAATATTTTTGATTGAAAAAGGTTTAAAACTT
>JAAAKG020133867.1:0-14027 GCA_010014905.2 Druon quercuslanigerum | reverse complement strand
ATCCTTAAGACCCGATTGCCAATATAAAATTTTCAAAATAAAATTGAATTACTGGGTCAATTAAATACGATATTTTTCAAAAAAAGCAGTAAAGATGTCACTGAATGAATTAATCTTTTAGTTCGAAGATTCATATTTTTGTTGATAACTTAAAAATTTTGTTGAAAATCCATTTTTTTTTATTCCAAGTAATTTTTATCGGAGTTTAATCTGACAATTAAATTTCCATTTTTGATTACAAATTCATCTTTTTGTATGATAGGTCATTTTTTTACTTAAAATTGAACTAATTCATAAAAATTTGTTACTAGGGATTCATATTACTCGTATAGTTAAAAATTCATCTATTTGTTTTTAAATGCATTTTTATGTTGAGAATTCTATTTTCTAGAAAATTCATCTTTTTGCTTAACATTCAACTTTTTAGGTTAAAAACTTTACTCTTGTGTTGAGAATTTATCTTTCATGGTAGAAAAGTCATATTTCTTGGTTCAAAATGAACTCTTTCGATAAAAATGCAACTGCCGTCTTTAAAAAATTGTTTTTATATTGAAAATTAAAATACTTTATTAAATTTTAATTTTTTTCTTTAAACATACGTCGATTTGATTACAAATGCATCTTTGCGTAAGCTGAAAATTCACGACCTAGAAGTTAGCTGTGCATATATATTGGAAATTTCTACCTTGAATAAAAAATGCAGTAATAGTCCTAGCCACAAAGTAATGACAGCCCCAGAATTTGTTCAACAATTATGTTGTTAATTAAAGTTTAACCTTTATTAGAGAAAAAAATATAAGTCCTATCGAAAATATAAAGATAGTTCTGGATTCATCTCAGCAATATCTCCAGGTGTTTTTTTCATTTTTCCCAAAAAGTAATTATTTAGGCAATTATATTGTTTATAATTTTTAGGAATTTATTTAACAATTTTAGTAAACTATTTGGAGTTACTAACTGAAACAGGACATACCTTGACGTACAATAAATAAAAAATATTTTAAACAATGCAAAAAAGTTAGTTGAAACATTTTTTACCCCCTCCACGCACACATAATTACGATATCCCATGGAGCATATCCCATGGAATATCTTGTAAAAGTGTGATTTATGGTACGTCAAGGTATGTTATGTTTCAGTTAGTAACTTCTGATTGCTTACCAAAATTCTTAAATAAATTCTTAAAAATTCAACTTTCTCCGAAAAAATCGTGTTTTGGCTTGAAAATTATAGTATTAAATTTTTTAATAAAGAATTTAAATATTTGTTTGTTAATACAACTGCTTGGTTAAAAGTTATTATTTTTTCAATTCTTCTTTGTGTCTTGAAAATTCATCCCTTTCAGTAGAAAATCTTATTTGGTTGAAGTAAATAAAAATCAATCCTTCTTCAAAAATTGGTAAGACCCGATAGTAACATTAAATTACATCACATTTCGCTTCTTAAACTCATCGAAAAACTATTTTTTCAGAGATCTGGTTTTTGGCACAACTGCCTTGAATAAATAAATAATATATTTATTCCACAAAATAAATATGTATTTCAGTGAAATCAATACCAACTAAAAAATCATCATTTAAGTTATTTATTGAGATTTTTCTGCTTGAAGAATATTTGGTTTGATCTGAAACATTAAATCACAAAAAAGTGAACGAAAAGCATCATTTACTGAAAATTTAAAATTGAATTTGTGAAACCTTTTCTAATTTGAACTTCATTAGGAGAAATTTAATTACAGCAACGAGTTTCGCTACTTTTGTGCGCGATCCACTTTGAAGACAATCAGGATCGTGAGAACTCATCGATTACTCAACAGCAGCAGCCTTCCTATGACTTGAGCCACTAATTATATTTGCAATTAAGCCAAATGCCGCGGCTTAATGCCTCGCGCACGAAATCTAGAATACGATTGGAAATTAATGCCATTATTATGAGCGATTGAATTAAGCGAGCTATTTCAATAAGAGTCGTAATGCAAAAAAAATATCTTTGCCTTGTGCCGACATTTCGAAAGGGCTCTAGCGGGCCTCTGACCAGGTTTCCTTATTTCTAATCGGGCTGTGATGCGGAAAATTATTCGGGTTCTGTCGATAATGTAACGCTTTTTTCTAATAATATTTAAATTTGATGTAGTATAAGTACGTCGGCAAGCAATTCCAAATAATAAGCAGCATACATCAGCATTCTTATAAGATGATCTTATAAGATAATAAATGCCCTTTGAATGAAATATACATATACAGAATTTTAACATTACATTCGAATCTTTAAAATTCGTTAATTATTTAAAAACAGCCATATTTTTCACATTTTAACAATTAAAGCACATTAAATGCTTCAAACAGATTTTTACTAATACACTTTTGTAATAGATATATTTTCTACAGAAGTGACGATTAGAGGTTAGGATGATAGTGCTATTATAAAATTTCACTATTATTCGGCGTTTAAAAATGTGATGCATTCACTACTACAAACGCATGATATATTTTTATGTTCGAGATATGAATGCACACTCAAAACTTCAATAATTATTTAGTCAAATGATAAGGCCTTTGATCTCTCATAAATATGTGACCATGTAGTTACCATGTGGCAGGGTGGCAGGAAACTTTTATAATGGCGTCAGTCGATGTGCATCGCATGTGGCGTTCAGTTTTCAGGCGGAAATTTTTAAATGCGAGTGTCGTTCAATGTTTAAATACTTAACGTTTATGGAATAAGGAAATCTCCCCCTTTTTTCTTCACCTAATATTTTTTTGTTGAGAAAAGTTCTTTAAAATTATGCTAGACTAGAAATTCTGGTTTGGCACCATCAGAACCCAACATCAAATAGGGAAAAATGAGGAAATTTATGTAAGCGGTAATTTCAGTAAATGAGAAATTGTATTTAAATCTTTATATGCTTCAAAAATGCATCAATTTTTCGTATACTAGAAAACCAATTCATGCGCTACGTGCGCCATTTTTTCTTTTTCTCGCGCAGTTTTTAAATTAAAAAATAAAATTATTTGGATAATTATAAAAAAATAAAGAAAACAAGATACAGAATTTACAGGAACCAGGAGTAGGATTGGAATTTCAGAATAAGATATAGGAAGGCATATATAGAACAAGTTGGGAGGCGCCTTTAAGCAATGAGGATGTAGAAGGCGCATGAACTATGTACTGCGGTTATAAGAAGAATATCTGGTATTACGTAAAAGAAGTATGAAATGCGCGTAGCTATTAATGAAAACAAGCAAGTATATTCAAGAAAATTGAACATTTAAGATCTTAGCAATGACACAAGAACTGGGCTATAAAATGATTACAGAGTCAAAAACAGGAAAGTAAAGATGTTGATTAAAGAAAGTACGGGTAAAATTAAAACAGAAGTAGAGAAGAAAAAAGAAATTAATTTTCAAGGAATTAAGAAACTGTTTTAGAAATTGGCTATGATCATTATAAAGGAAATAGTAGTACGTAATTAGTTACACATTTTGAGTTATGGAATAAGAGCCGCAATTAAGTTTTGTTTCAAACTAGGCGAAAATGCTTTAGAAACGTTTAATACTTTATAATGCTCTTCTTTAAAGTAAGATTATCAGAAGCCCATTGAATGAAATCTGTTGCCACCAAAACATGCTGCACTTTCTCCTCTTGTGTCAGATAATGGGGTATGAACATCGCGCATACTATTGTTTGGCCGAGAACGTCATGCAATATGGTGTGAACACTGCCTACACTAATTTGATGATCTTGTGATAACATTTCAATATTCAGTTGACGATTATTTGCAAGTTCGACATTACAGTCCGTGAGGCTTGAGGTGGGACACTCTTCTCTCGGATCGTCCGGAAGCAATTCTCAGTCATCCCTAAAACGTGTGTACCACTTAAGAACTTTACTTCGCGCCAAGCAGCCACTTCAATAAGCAGTTTTAAATATATTATACATCTTTGAAGCACTTATGCTAGTTCAAAACAAAACCTAATGGCCTTTTTATGTTCCATTACCGAATTTGAGATAAACTAAAAAATCTTGATCATTTTAAACGTACTGCACACAAGTGACTGAAGTGATGATGGACCAAAGTACGTTGGACTCAGAATGACACAGAGTAATTATTCCATGCAGAGACTAAACCGTATTGCCCTAAGCATGCTAAGAAAAAAATCAGTCCCGGAACTTTTCTAATGAACTGTGTATGCTACAGGCGGGATAATAGACGTTTTGAAAGACTATTTTAAAGAATTATTGGAAGTTAAAGCTACAGGGCAGCACAACTGTGACATAGAACACGATACGTCGGAAAATCAGGTTGAAAGGACACAGAAAAAACAGCAGTGAATTTTGTGGGAGTAAATTTCTAGCAGATAAAGTTGAATTTTTTGCAATGAAACAAAACAACATTCAATAGAATTGAAACGGTAGCTATTTCCAATGTTGTGGGTTAACCTTAATAGGCGAATCTAACAGGTGAAATAGGTAATAATCTGTGAATCTGTGTCTCTAAGACGAGGGATATAATCAAGAACTACAAGAATCGAAAGGCTGCTGTTGTAGACAGTATTAACGCTGAAATGTTTGAACGCGGTGGCGATTACATACCACATAGACTATGCGAATTGATAAATTTATGTATCGAGACGGGAGAAGTCCCAGATAATCGGAAAATGGTATTATCGTCCCAATATAAAAAGGAAAAGAAGATAAAAGCAAATGAAATAATTACAGCTCTGTAATTATTTCATTTGCTGATATCTCTAGATATCACCTTATGAAGATGCCATAGGTAAAATATATTCAGAAATACTCCTTCATAAGGTGATTCAAGTAACAGAAAAAAAGATATTGTAGGCCCAATGTGGATTTATTCCAGAAAAGTCATGTGCGAATCAGATATTTAACTAGACACAGATCACAGAAAATAGTTTCAGAGTCAATAAAGAAGTTTTATGTGCATTTGTTGACCTATAAGGAAAGCGTTTAATAAGGTAAGTCGAAGTAAGCTTTGGGATGTCCTAAAAGAGTATGCAGTCAATGGATGTCTGATAAAAGCAATAAAAAAAGGAAAAACAGGTAACAAAGTGCGTATAAGGATAAATATGCAACTGTGGATTTCGGGACAGTGAAGGTACGTGGCTTAGCGTTTACAAATGATAAGTTTATTATGATAGAGTCAATCGAAGGTTTGCAGAGATTCTCGAGTAGACTGAATACCAGAATGAAGAACACGGGCCTTGAAATTAACGTAAATAAATAAAACATTATGGCTTTTGATAAGTACTTATAGCTTGGTATAGTCTATTCACTGATAACAGAAAAATAGATGCGGAGTTAGATATGCGTAAAAACGAGGATAAGATGGTTATCACTAGAGTAGGGTCCAATCATTATTTATCAGAATTAAAAGTATATCAGATAAAAATACGCATCATATCACACAAAAATTAATGCTAAATGTTCAGGTGTTTTTTGGGAGAACAACTTTGTCTATTCATTTTTTTCTTATAGCTTGTGTCGTTTGACCAATTTTTTTATTTTTAATGTACTTCATTAAGATTAAAATAAATACTAAGCTTTTAATCAACAAATGTTTAATAATGCATTTTGTAGATTTTTTTAGTGAACCATTTTTGTCTATTAATATTGTTTGTACCTAGTATCAAATTGGAAGATTAAGAACTGAAGATATGTCTTTCGATTTTCAAAATCAAGATCATCAAAATTGACATTTTTGTTAATTTATACATCTTGTAAATTCAAAATTTTTCATTCTTAATCTTTTAGATAGTAGAATTCAAAATTTGCAAATAAAAGTTCTGTAATGTTGATGATTTACATTCGAAGTTTGATTCACGTGGAAGATTTTTAATTGAAAGCTTTAATTTTCATCTTTAAGCCCATTTAAATTTTAGAATTTGTATTGATAATTTTTTAGAATTCCAGAGTTTTTAATTTTTTAAATTTTTATATAATAATGATTAAAGTTGTAAGTCTTATAATAAAAAGGCTACAATTAAAAGACATTAAAAACTACATATTTTTAAACTATAGATACTAAGAAGTTAAGCATCATCAGTTGCAAATCTTAAAGATAGACCTACTTAGAAAAGTTGCGTAAAAGTGTTAGATTTTAAAATTTAAACTTTCAAAACTAATTGAGTTGCCGAATTTTCAAATTGAACATCTTCAACATAGATGATTTTTGAAAATGGAAAAGTAAAATAAAAACAAAAATTATTTATAAAAAGCCGATGATTTTAATATTTAAGTATTTTAGTTTATGATTACATTGTAAATTACAGAAATATTTTTATCTAAATTTGAATCAAAACATTGCCAACAATTGAAAAGTTCAATTATCCGATTTCAGACCATTTAAATCGAGAGACGGGTAACAATGATCCGAAGAAGGATAATTTTACTTTTCAATTGCTTGAAACTTTTTTATTGAACTTCAGATAAATACAGTCCGAGGATATATCGTAAATCTATTAAATTTCACAGGACCTACAGTAAGAGCCTTTTTTTAGAATAAGTGAAAAGAAAAAAATAATCTAAATAGGAAAAACAGGGTTTCCGTATTAAAAATTGAATGTTTTCATTTTTTCAATTATTCTAACAAAAGGTCTCTCAGTGTGAAATTGAAGTATATAGTTTTATTTGAAACTTAAGCAATGCAAATAAATGACGCCTGACAATCACGTGCTGCGCGCTCTTTTTGGTAGTTATTTAGCCTTCTAAAATATATATTTCAATTTCATATATCTCGTTCTAGTAAATTGAAAAAAATTCATTTTAATAATAAATAATAATTTTCATTATCAAATCATACTTTTGAGTTTATTTCGTTTTGTGAAGTCTCGGTGGTTCGGGGTTCACAGTGAGTTTAACTTCAATAAATAATGAGGCCATAGGTATATAGTTCCCAATTAATAATTCATAAGGGCTTTATGGGTGGGCCAGCGTCGAGTGTATTCATGTATTAGCATATAGGTAAATTAAGAGAACAGCCAATTATAATAATTACATGATTACAATAATTACTGACCCTCGAATCATCGCCCTTCACGAAACTCAATAACGACCCTCTTTGACCCTTCGCCATTTTCAGCCATCTATTAAAACAGCTTTTTCATATTTTAAAAATTCAATTAATTTGATTCTGATTTTAGCAAGATAATCTCACGTCGTTGGAATATACTGCACTTATCATTCACCAATTTTTTTCAAATTTGTTTACGGAAAATTTATTTTAGGATATTGTTGACGCCCCCCACCCATCCTCACTGGTTGATAATAATAATAAAGGAGTAAGAAATTCTTTCAAATAAAATAATGTAAATACCATATTGAATGTCATATGAAGCACTCTAATAGTACCTATGATTCCAAATCAAAACATGTATTAAATTTTCAAGACACTAGATTAATATTCTAACCAGAAAGACAAATAATAATTGAATAATAATAGTTGAATTTTTAAATTGTAAAGCACAAATTTCTAATCAAAACTGGAACAGTTATGGAAATAGTAATGGGTGAATTTTAAGAAATCGAATTATCAAACAGAAGAGTTTAACCCAAAAGGTGATTTTTTATCCCAGAAGATGATATTTTTTTAACGAATTAGTTAAATTTTAAACCAAGCAGATGAATTTTTCAGCAAGAAGATTTATTTTTTTAAAAAAACATAACTTTCAACAAAATACAATAATTTTTAACAAAACTGCTGTATTTTATTGATAAAAGGAGAAATTATCTACAGAAGGTTAAATTTTTAACCCTTAACTATAATTTTTAGATAGAAAATTTAATTTTCTACCAAAAAGATAATTTGCTAAAAAAAGTTAAAATTTCATAAAAATGCATTAATTTTTAACAAACAAGTTCATTTTTAATAAAATAGTTAAAGCTTCTAACCAGTTTAATTTAGACCCAATCAGTTGCATTTTTATTCAAAAAGGATGAATTTTCAACTGAAAAGTTTTTTTTCGACCAAAAAGACGAATTTTGAACAAAATACATATATCTTTGAAAAGAAAAGATTAATGAAATAGCTAAGGTTTTGGAGGAAGAAGGTTAATCTGCAAAAAAACAAATGCGTTTTTAATAAAGTAGTTCAACTGTCAACCAAGTAGCTGGATTTCTGACTCAAAAATATGTTTTTTTAACAAAATAGTTGCATTTCCAACAAAGTAATAAAATTCTCATCGAAAGACTATAATTTTTAATCAAACTAAATGAATTTCGAACATAATACACAATAAGAGACTTTTTAACTAAAATTAGCAAGATAAAACCCATTTAAACTTTCAATTAATTTTTAAACTTGAACTTGTAAAAAAGAAGAAATTTAAGTTTAGGAAGCAAATAGGCATCGATCATTTTTAAAGGAAACAATTTGGTCGAGTGAAATTCACACCGAGGGACGCTAACTTCAACGTGCAATTCTACTCGAGTTGTTTCGCATGCAAATTCGTTTTATTGTCGCAGTTGGGATGAGCAAGACAGAAAATTGAAAGCAGGAAGTGAGATAGAGAAGCTAGAAGCACATCGGATGCGAAATTCTGGACTCGTGTAAATGGTCATCTTCCTTCGACTTAATTTAATTTCTTCCCCCTTTAATTACTGACAATTACCCTTTTGCACACGAATTATGCCATTTCGCTATCTCTCTGGAAAATTTCATCTGGCTTCAATTCTTATTCATCAGGGAAGCTCCAAAATATGTGCGGACATTACTTTCAGCAAAAGAGCATTTTGCAGAAGGGTAAAATATTTCATGCAAATTACGTGCAGAACAGGTTTAAAAAAAAAAGTTTGAGGAGGATTTATTTATTTTTATGAACTTTCAAACAGCGAAAAATTCGCAATAACCTGCATATGACAAAAGAGAGAAGTGAAATAATAAACAAGCCAATATTTCCGATCATTATTATTTAGTTGGAATGAAACAAGGCCGGCTCACTGAATTTTTTCACTGTGTCAAAATCAGAGCGCTGCAGGATCAAAGGATTCTGGGATCCTTCATATTTTTTCCGATAATTAAAAACTGATCCCCCTCCTGTTTACGCGGCCGGTCTACTCATGTGTGAAACTAGCCTCTTGGACAATTTACGTGAAAAAGAATAATATATTAACTGTATTCTTTGAAAGAGGGACATTATTTAAAGAAAGCGGATTTTTATATTAATCCTCACATAACATTCGTATTTTAGGTATCGATCCGATTGTTTACAAAATATATATTGATTATAAGCCCCCAGAACCAAAAAATCTAACAAAACCAAAAAACCCTTACTTTCCAACCCCAATACACAAAAAACATCCCAGGTACTACCTTGAATTCTCCTTAAACACACTTACATAACAAAACATTACCATATATGAACCAAAGAAACACCAAAAACACAATACCTAACTCCTCCACACACGCCATATACCTCCCCATATACAGTAGCAAAAACAAACCGAAAAATATTAAAAATAGGAGTAGCGGGCCTACGAAACAAGGTTTTGCCTAGTTTAGGTTTTTTAACATACCGCTCCCGTATTTTACCTCCCCTACTCCTCCTACGTTTACGCTTGGTTTCTCTTCCCTTCCCCGAGTTCTCTTTCCCAGTTACTCACCAGAACTACTCTACTATCCCTACCCTCATTTTTCCTCACTACCCTCCCTCACGTTCAATCATTTCCCGTACTTTCAAACCCCTCATTTCCCCTAATCCCCCACCATTTAAGTACCTCGCTCCCTTACCTCTAATTTCCCCTCACTCCATCCGTTTCTTCTACTCTCACTACTTCCTGATTTCCACAACATTCCCTCTAGTAATTTTCTTAAAATTCCCCTCCTGGCAAAAAAGTACGATGGCGGATACCAGACGGTATAGATGTTTCTGCCTGGGGCTATGAAACCCTAAAAACTAAAAAAAGTTCGGAACCCGTCCATGTAATCCATGCATTCTGGAAACTAAAAACCGCAACCAACCCCGCCACACAAAATAAACTCAAAAAAATATAAGACATCACACAAAGTTAAAAAGAAATCATAGACACCATCCTAAGACACCCACAAACTAAGGTGCACGCAACCACCCTAGGACAAGAAAAAATTATCGCTCAGCCTTCGCACACATTGTATTTCTCTGACACTCGGAAAATAATAAGAATTCGCAATAACCACCAACCCTTCAACTCCTTCCAAACAAAGCACCATGAACTAAAAAGAACATCAAACCCCTTCACATACACCATGAATTCCTGAAACCAAAACGAAACTGCAAAGCCCCGCAAGAAATTTTCTCAATGTAAACATAACCAAAGCAACATAACCCATATCCCAATATACTCTGAAAAACAAACATAAGTACAAACCCAAGATACCGTCATACTACACAAAACAAAAATTACCACATTCATTCATTACAACCTCGAACCCCTTCACACAAAATGCCCTCCCACCAAAAAATAACCAAAACAACGTACCCCATAAACCAATATACCTAAATAGCCTCCATAATAACCATATACACCTTCCTAACGCACCCACAAACAAAGGCGCAAACAAAGACCTCAGGATCAAAAAATAAAACAACCCCCAACTCATACCACACACCATATATATATATATATATCCAAAAAATTCTAAAAATTTGTAAGAACCACCTCCCTGCAACAATCAACACCCTCCAAATAAGCGCAGACGAAACAAATAAAAATAAATAAAAATCCTTCAAATATTCTTAACTTTAGGTTTCATAAAAGCGAAAATCATTGTATTTTAACAATTTTAAATTATAGTAATAATAATGAAAAGGAATCTGTCACTTTTATCGAAAAAAGGGTAAGTGAATTGACACCTACTTTGTTCCCTAAAAGAATATTATAACTTACAAGGGATAGATTGCGTTAAAAATATATTGAAGGTTGTTGTGGTCAGTCTACTCACTACTGTACATCAAGATACAGTGAGAGCTTGCCTATTTGGACGGCCTTGAAATGTACATGTTCGAGAAACAAAGGCTGGATGGACCCTCCACCTCTACAGCGAACTTCAGGTTATTTTTGTCAAACGAAGTTCATTGGCTGCCTTATCCTTGTATCAATGCGCGCGGTGTAAATAACTTTTTCAGCTGTAGAATTGCCAAAAAGCATGCGTCCATTTGAAATTAATAAATATGTACTTAAATCGAACCAACGAGGACTTCTCGCTCTTTGGTTCTTTTTTGTAATTGGTCAGTCATTGTTGCAAAGGAGAGCTTAAAAGTCCGTGGAGGGGGTGACGGAACTGCGCAATCTAAATAATCGTGTATGGGGGACTTCAAATAAGCGAGATTTCACTATGCACATGTTAAAACTCGATCCGGATTGAGTTAAAATTTAAGAGAAATATGGAGATTCAACTGAATTCAACAGAATTGAATTAGACTTGCAAACTTCTGAACATTCCAAAAAATTCAAGTTGATTTTTTTAGATGTCACGGATTTAAAGGTAATTCAGTGGAATTAAATAGAATTCAATATAATTCAAAAAAAGTCAATAAAAATCTTGGAAAATTCAGCAAAATTGAATTTAATTTTCAAGAAACTTCTCAGTAGAATCAAGTTAACATACATAGAATAGTAATAACTTCTGCTTTTATTATTCGAAATTCAGCTTTGAAAATTGCCACTAGCTTGTAATTGAACCGCAATTAGCAATTAGTCATTACACTTGCTCTCTTTCTTGATCATAATGAGAGACTGCAAACCATAGAGATTCGCTCTACTCGAGACATGGCTTTTCAAGATGTATTATTATCCTATAATTGGACCATTATTCATGAAAGTAAGGTCATATGACTTCGGCTTCACGAAGAACATGTGGTTCAAATTTGCCTCAGCAAAACATTACCCGCAAATTATTTAATTTAATGAATACTTTTACTGAAATTTTTACTTCCTTCTCTAAAAAATAGATGTGCCGAAAAAAAATGATTTTCATTTAGAATGATTAATTTTATACCAAAACAGTATGATTTTTAACAAAATATATGTAGGTATATGTATTATTAAGAAAATATTTAAATTTGTAAAAGTAATAGTCAACCTAATATTTAAATTTAAAACCAAAAAACTGAATTTTCAACAATAAAGGTAAATTAGTTACCAAAAAGATTAATATGCTACCATAAAAGGCAAAGTTTCAAGAAAATATAGAAATTTTCAATCAACCATCGTACAGGAAAATGCATCCTTTTTTATTAAAAATGCCACTGGTTGGTTCAAAATTAATCTAGTTTCGTTTATGATTTAAATATTTTGCAGAAAATTAAACTATTTAGTTGACGATATACGTTTTTGTTTAACATTCATATTTTTAATTTAAATTTAACATTTCTAATGAATATTCTTTTTTTCAGTTAAAAAATAATTTTTTCTCTGAAAATTGCAGTATTCCATTTTTGTTTCGAAATTGATCCTTGATAAGAGCAAAATCCAACTATTTGGCAGAAAATTCACGTATTTCCTTGAAAATTTTATCTTTTTGGTAAAATATTTAACTAGTGTGTTAAAAATTCATCTATTGTATACCAACAATGTAACTGTTCAATTTTTTGTTGAAACTGGATATTGTTTATTGAAAATTGATTTTTTAGGTAATGATTTACATTTTTTTTAAATTGGAATCTTTGGTCGTTAATTAATCTTCATGAATACAATTTTTTACATTTTAGTTAAAAATGCAACTGGTTGTTTCTAAATTAATCTGGTTTTGTTGAGGAACCAAAAATTTGATAAAAAGTTAAACTATTTGTTTGAAAATCGACTTTTTGTTTAAAATTCAAATTTTAGGTTTAACTTTAACAATTCGGTTATAAAAATGAACCTTTTTTAGTTGACAATTAAGGTACTTAGTTTAAAGTTGAAACAGTTTGCTAAAAATAAATATTCTCTTGAAATTCACCTCTTTGGCTTAAAATCGAACGAAATTAATTTTCTATCTGAAATATTTTATCAGTTTACGACTAAACTATTTGGTAGAAAATTAATGTATTTTGTTGAAAATTCGTATTTTGGTTTAGAAAATTAATCTTGCTTATTGAAAATACAATAATATTTCTACTTCAAATCTTAGGAATTTAAAGTGTTTCATATTGCATTCAATATGGTATTTACATTAATTTTAATAAAAAGAATTTTTTTAACCATTATTACTCTATTCTTGTGAAAAATTACCCCCTTTCCTATATTTTGATAGAATGTTGGGTATAATAACATTTTAGGTATAATTTTTCTTTTCATTAACGAATATCAACTTTGAGTTCGTTATATTCTCTAGGGTGGTCTCCCCTATATTAACAGAAAATTTGACTTTAATACATCTCTATTTTTAATAAAAAGTGTATTCATGACTTTTTTATAAAAAGGCTGTCGAAATGATATTTATTCGCTTCAGTGACACGGAAAGTAAATTTACAGCGATTTCGAGTTTGCAAAATGAAATAGGAATGCGAGCTTTTGCAGATGACACGCGTACAGTGGGGTTTGCGCAAATTCGTTGGCCGCACGTGTCCTCGAATAAACGAGCAAAGGATGGTAAAGGTAAACGCCAAATGCAGACCGGCTAATGTGTCTCCCTTTCATCCTTGTCTCTTGAAATCTCCCTCTTTTTCTACCATTCTACCCTCCTCTCTCGGCCACTTAGAACCACTTAACCTGTTTGCTTAAAATATTAAGCGCTCGCAAATATCATAAAATAGGACAAATTTGAATGAAGTGTGTTTACAAGTACATACTTGACGTGAGACCTTCTCTGAAAAAGAAACATTTTTCTGAGGGCGATCCTTTTAACCTCCCGCCTTTCATATTTTCGCATCCAATTTTCAACTTACTGTTATCGGTACTTACCGGCATCTCATCTCTTTTCAATAGTTCGTTTCTGTCCTAAATTAGTCAACGCAACTTTTGCAAGATAGTTACACTACCGTCGGAAATTATGAGATCGATTGACGCAAGCACTATCAAAAATCACTGCTGGCTTTGAACCACGATAA
>JAAAKG020133866.1:0-14027 GCA_010014905.2 Druon quercuslanigerum | reverse complement strand
TTAAAAAATGAAAAAAAAGTTTGGACAAAAATAAAGAAGAGGAAAGAAAAATGAGAAGGCAACCAACCAAATCCTCTGCCTTGTTTTTTTCTTTCTTTCGTCTTCTTTATTTTTATTAATATCAAATTTCCAGAAAAGAGCACTGAAAATAAAAAAAAATAATAATAACATTAATAACGTTTCCTTACCAAAAAATGCTCCTGTTGTAAGCGACAAAAATAAAGAAGAGGAAAGAAAAAAGAGATGGCAACCAACAAAATCCTCTGCCTTGTTTTTTTTTCCTCTCTTTAGTCTTCTTTATTTTTATTATTATTAAATTTTCAGAAAAGAACATTAAAAATAAAAAAAATATAAAAATAACATTAATAACGTTTTCTCACCAAAAAATGCTTCTGTTGTAAGCGACAAAAATATTATAAATTTTGAACAAAAATAAAGAAAGGGAAAGAAAAATAAGAAGGCAACCAATTATTATCAAGTTACAATAAAAGATCATTAAAAATAAAAATTAAAAAATTAAAATAACATTACCAATATTTCGGTACTTATACAGTATGCTTATCAATTTAAAAAGATATCAACAACAAATGCTGCTTTTGTTATCTAAAAAAATTAAAAAAAAAAGAATTTGGATAAAAATAAAAAAGAGGAAAGCAAAATGAGAAGGCAACCAACCAAATTGTCTTCCTTCTTTTTTTCTTTCTTTAGTCTTCTTTATTTTTATTATCATCAAATTTCCAGACAAGAGTATTTAAAATAAATATAAAAAACCCAATTTAACATTATTAACGTTTTGGTACCAAAAATGCTCCTGTTGTAAGCGACAAAAATATTAACAAGTTCGGAAAAAAAATAAAGAAGAGAAAAGAAAAATGAGAAGGCAACCAACCACATACCCCTCCTTATTTTTTCTTTCTTTCGTGCTTTTTATTTTTATTATTATCAAATAACTGTAAAATAACATTGATAATAAAAAAAAACATTACCAACGTTTCGGTACTCATACGGTACCCTTATCAACGCAAAAAAAATATAAACAAAAAATTCTCCTGTCGTGGTCTGAAAAAATTTTAAAAATAATCGGACAAAAAGAAAGAAGAGCAAAGAAACATTTGAAGGCAACCAAATGCACCCCCTTTTTTCGTCTTATTTATTTTTGTTATTATCAAATTGCAATAAAAAAACATGGAAAATAAAAATAACATTACCAACGTTTCGGTATTCATACAGTATCCTTATTAGATTCTTATTTTTTTCAGGAGTTTGCATCAATTTGATTATTGGACGTTAAATAGGATTTTGAATTAGAGTTTAATCTAATTTTAGTCTCTCAAATTTTGATACTATCGAATTAAAAAAATTCCATTTTTAATTTTAAAATCGGTAAAAAAATTTATTTCGTACAGTTTGTGAATCATTTTGAGCAACGAATTATTGTTAAATTTTTAATGAATGAACAAGATTTTGATTTCAGAAATTTAAAAAAAAAACGAAAGCTTCAGTGATTACATTTTTTGAAATGAATAAAATGTTATTTTAGCCATTCACCAAAAATACTTTAAGGTATTTCTGTAGGTAAAGTGAAAAGCAAGCGATTTGCAAAAAAAGTTTCGTTCGTGTCCTTTTTTGCCAAATAGCAATAAAATAGTTACGTCGTTGAAAAAGTGTTATAAATAAATGTTACAGTTATTTTTTTACTTCAATCATACAAGTGTAACACATCTTCGGATAGGCTCATTTATCATAATTCAAATAAAATGGTCACATAATTTTGTTCTTTTCTGATAAAGTAACCCTGAAGATCATATTGCGGACACATGTTTACCAGGAAAAATTCACGATATTACAAAAAAACTAAAATTACAATTATTATAATTATTATAAACATAATTTATTATTCCCATAAGGACCAATATATGATGTAAAAAGGTGGTCCAAAATCCATTCGATTCTGTGAAAATGTTCATGGATATCAACGTTAAATTTTTTTGAATGCACCCAAAAAATTAATGCCATTTTTTAACCGATTTTATGTTTAGAAGTCCCGCAAGAATCTATAATAATAAAAAAATTACGTTTTAAGAGATTCTGGCGCAAATTATTCTTTTTTTTCATTTTTTTAAAGCAATTTTTTCTAATAGATGGAATATTATTTTCTTATAAATGAAACAATTTGGCAAATTGTGTGAATAATTTATTATAGTGTTTATACGTTTTTTTAGCAAGGTGCTAATGAATATTAGCATTATTACCATTTTTAATAATACTCTCTTTGGATAATGTTAAAAAGTTGTATTATTCAATGATATTTAAAAGAAATAATTGTTTTAACAGTTTATGCAATTTTTTAAACAATCCCTGTATTTTTTGTAAAAATTTAATCTGTTTTCTAAAATGAAACATTTGTTTAAAATATTTATCAAATTTTCTATTCGGATTAATAATAAATAATAATAATAATTATTAATTTTTACCTTCATCTAACTGAAAAGTGTTCCAAAATTCAGGATTAAAAAAAGTAAATTTTTGTAGCACCATTATAAAAAAATATCATCCGAAATAGCAATAAATTGTTTAAAGAATATTCCCTCTTTGAAAACCTTACAATATTCAAGTTTTTTCATAGTTTATTTAAAAGGGCGTCAAAACATAAAAATACACTTTTACCCACTGTAGGTTAAAATGATCAATATTACATTTTTATTTATTTTTTAAACATTATATTTTGACTAAATTTTTTTTTTATTTTTATCTTTTGCGTTAATATTGCTTTACATTGTGTTTATAATTTTTAATGGAATTTCATATAAAATTTCTTTGGGGCTCTGCGAAGGGGGTGACTCTTCGCAGAGCCCCAAATATGACACAAAAATAAAACAAATAATTTTTTTCGTAATATTTTCAATTTTTAGCAATTTTCGTCATTTTTTCAATACAATTAATTAATAAGAAACAAGTTTAATATTTCCTGTGACTTTTTACACAACTTTAAATTGTTTAAAAAAATGTTAATTACTTATTCAACGATTTATTACTAAAGAATGCAAAAAATAATCGTATATTCTGATTGAAATGTAACTATTTGTTATTATTTGGAGTAGTAAATTTGTCTAAAACAATTAGGTTATTATTTACACAATTATTTATTGTCTATTTTCAAAATATCTAAAAATTGAGCCAGAGAGATCAACTATATTTGCTTAAAATTTTTTTCGATGCTTAAACAAATGAGATAAAATAGAATACATATAACACAAATATAGTTTTTTTAAATAATTTTATAAAAAACAAAAATAGTTTAAACAAGTAGAAAATTGTTAAACATTCCAAGAAATGTATTAAAATGACGTAATTATTCAACAAAAAGTAGCATAGGATACCAATTTGAAAAAAGTAGGCACCAAACAATGACAAAATATTGCATTTCAATTACAAAATCCGTTTGTTTTGCAACAAATAATTGTTTCTGTAATTTTCATTTGTTTAAACAATTGAAAATTGTTGTAAAGTCATGTTAAATATTAAAATTGTCCATTAGTTATTATTTCTATGAACAAAACCACGGAAATTGCTAAAAAGTAACAATAATACGAAGAAATTACTTTTTTGATTTTTGTCTTATATTTAGGGATTCGTGGAGAGGGTGAGGGTGGGTTAGAAATAAAATATATTCAATATTTTTTAAATTAAAAATTTCCTTATGTTAATTAAATGGGATTTTAAAATGCCCGGTGGCACGTGTTAATATTCGAATTTCGAAAAAAGAAACATTTCGGATCTTATTTCTTCGGAAATGGGAACTTCTTTTGGGAAAGGTGTCTTGCCCTCTTAAGTAAAAAAAATTTTTCAATGCATTTTTGGACCACCGTGATAATAATATTTTCTATTTCACATTACTTTGTATTGTCAAAACCTATTTTCGAATTACACCAAACTCTCGCTTTCAGTCACCCCGTTTTCCGGCTTCCTAGAACTGCTGACCTTGAATTTATTGCGTACATTTAGAAAAAGTTGTTTAATTAAACTAAAATGACAGTTTTTCGTATGCTATAAGAATTTAAATTTCTTGAATTCCAAAAGCTTTTACATTGCAATGTTTTCAATTTTCAATTATTCTATTTAGGACGCTTCTAACTAGAAATAACTTCAGTTAAATTTCTTTGAATATTAAATGATACAATTCAAAAAATTCTAAGCGTTGTGTTAGAAATTATTATATTTAGCTTGTTTCTAAATTAAATTGTACAATTTGCAAACCAAATAAAAATAAAAAGTAATAAAGTTTTGGCTATTCGTCTTAAAAATCTGAATAAGTAGGCCATTTCGGCTTATTATTTTTAATTTCGAAGTATCCATATAATCTGCGGTGATTCTCTAGTAGAAGGCATAAACAAATTTCTCTGAATGCCTTTTCTAGAAAAAAATAAAAAATTGTAAAAAATATGTAATGGAATATTTAACGATTTTATGAATTAAATAAGACGAAACGGATTAGCAACTGTATTTATTAAGAAAATAAAATTCATGATATTTATCTGAATATAGTTAGATTTGTATGAATTGTAATATTGAAAAAATATTCTGCTTTTTATTAGAATTATTTTTCATCACATTAAACAAGTATTATCATAGTTCAAATAAAACTTGTATGGTATTATATTCTTTGATGATAAAGCAACCCTGAAATTTCAATTTTGTCGAAGCATGCAAGCAATAAAAATTTAGAATACGTTTATGGAAATAATAAAATTTTATTATGTAATAAAAATGTCCATTTAAACATTTTTAAATTAAACTTTTGTTTATCATATTAGTAAACTCCGAAAAATCTATTTTCTTCATAAGCATAATTTGTTAAATATATTCACATACAAAAATAATATAAAATTTGTTCAAGGCATTCCAAGAAGATCCTGGATTTTTAGGGGATTTTAAAAGTATAAAAATATTTCACGGTATTTTTGAAGATTATAAAATTTCTAAAAGTTTCAAATAAGTTGAAGGATTTAAGAGAAATTTTCAAACGAATTTTGCCATTCTAATTGTTAAATAATTCATAGACATAATTTTCAACTTCTTCGATATTTACATTTAATAACTGTTAATTATTATTTAAAAGTGACTATAAAAAACTAATGTAATATCTTATTATTAGTTATGCAATAATTAAATGTAATTATAAGATAGCATATTTTTTGCTATATTACTTTGAGCATATAAAAGAATAGAAATTCGGTGTCTCATGTCCCAAATTTAATTTACGGAAAATTTGGTAGAAATATAAGAATAGGCTATTGGCGATGGGACTCAACATCGAAATATCGGAAAAGTCGATGGTTTGGTTTTGATTGTTGAACTCTCGATATATCGTGCCTCCAAACATCGATAACTTTCCGATTTCGATTGAATGTCGATGTTTCTGTTCTCTTCTCTCTTACTAACCTCGGATTGGACTGTTACTACCTTTTACTAAACTGAACATTTATTATTTTTTTCCTTATCACCACCCTGCTTAAAATAACGGATGAAAAACGATTGGAAACCGGTTCCAAGTGGGTTCTAACAGGACCGTTGTCTAACCGGATTTTGTCCCAGAGTAGGAACCGGAACCTAACTGGTTACCACCCGCATCCTGTAATATTTGCACCCGTTTTTTAACCGGTTCTTAACCGGCCCCTATCCTAAGTTCGTCCTCGGGTTGTAATCGTCCCCAAATTGGTTTGTAACTGGGTCATCACAATATTCCTACCTGGTTTTTCACCGGTTCTGTCCGATCTCTGAAAGGATATTGTCCCCAGGTTGTAACCGGCACCTAACCGGTTTCTTTACCGCATGTTTCTACCCGTTTCCTAACTGGTTCTTAATAGGGCTGTAACCCATTTTCGCCCCCGGGTTGTAACTGTCACCTAACCGGCTTGTAACTGGGTCCTCATAATACTTCTTCCTGGCTTTTCACCAGAACTGACTGGTCCCTTATTGGATTTTGGGCGGGGGTTGTAACCGTAACCTACACGGGATGTAACTGTGTCCTAGTAATGCTCTTACCCGGATCCTAACCGTTCTCTTACCCGATTTTGTAGCCAGCACAAGCCTGGTTTCTAATTCTGTAATATTAGTTTTTCGGCCTTCAACAATAGTTAATTTCTATTTCCGATTGCTGGATAGTATCCGGTTAGGACCGGTTAAAAACACAAGAGTATCAAGTGCCTTTTAAATGCCTGTTAGAGACCAGTTCGAAACTAATTTTCGTCTTTAAAAATAATAATTTTTTTACATAAATGCCGCATAAAACTCAGGAACGGTTAGTGAACACATGTGTGTCGAATGTCCTTTAAAAATGGTTTCAGACCAGTTCGAAACTAATTTCTGTCTTTTTTAATATTTGATTTCTCTTACAGCATTTCTGTTACAGCATACACGAGTGTCATGTCCCTCTTGCGAATCGATAAGAGAAAATTTAAAAACCTATTTCGGTCTAGAAAGGGTTGAGTTCTATTTTCGTTTACCGTATAGAACCTAGTTTAGGGTCGGTTAGAGCACACACGAGTATCAGGTACTTTTTACGAATAAGAGACCACATTGAAACTATCTTCGGTCTTTAACAATATTTTTTCTGTTTCCACTAAAACTAATTCTGTTTCCAATCATCGGATAATAACCGATTAGAAACGTTTAAAGCACATAGTGTCAAGTGTCTTTTAGAAGCTGGTTAGAGGCCAGTTTGAAACTAATTTCAGTCTTCGTCAATATCTTATTTCTCTTACGGCATTTCTGTTACAGCATACACGAGTGTCAAGTCCCTCTTGCGAACCGATAAGAGAAAATTTAGAAACCTATTTCGGTCTAGAAATACTTGAGTTCTATTTTCGTTCACCGGATAGAACCTAGTTTAGGATCGGTTAGCGCACACACCAGTATCAGGTGCTTTTTACGAATAAGAGACCACATTGAAACTATTTTCGGTGTTTAAAAATAATTTTTCTGTTTTTAATAATACTAATTCTGTTGCCAATCATCGGATAATAACCGATAAGGAACGTTTAGAGCACATAGTGTCAAGTGTCTTTTAGAAGCTGGTTAGAGGCCAGTTTGAAACTAGTTTCAGTCTTCGTCAATATCTTATTTCTCTTACAGCATTTCTGTTACAGCATACACGAGTGTCAAGCCCCTCTTGCGAACCGATTAGAGAAAATTTAGAAACCTATTTCGGTCTAGAAATACTTGAGTTCTATTTTCGTTCACCAGATAGAACCTAGTTTAGGATCGGTTAGTGCACATACCAGTATCAGGTGCTTTTTACGAATAACAGACCACATTGAAACTATCTTCGGTCTTTAGCAACACTTAGTTTCTGTGTCCAAACATCAGATATTACCTGGTGAGGACCGTTTGGAACACAGTGTGTCAAGTGCCATTTAGAAGCCGATTAGAGGCCAGCAAGAAACTAATTTTGGACTTTAACCAAATTTGATTTCTGTTTTCAGTCTCCCGCTAAAACTCGTTTAGGACCAGTTACAGCACACGCGACTGTTAAATACCTTTTACGAGTCGGTTAAAGACCAGTTAAATACCAGTTACGGTTTTTGATAATATTAAAATTATGTTCAAAATTCCAGACAGAATCCAGTCAGCAATGGTTAGAGAACACACGAGTTTCAAGTGCCTTTTACAAGCTGGTTAGAGGCCAGTTTAAAACTAATTAATAATAATAATAATAAAACGTACCAGTTAGAAACTAACTTTAGTTTTCGGGAAAATTCGATATGTGTTTTCGATTTCCAGATCGAACCCGGATATGGCCGTTTAGAGGATTCTGAAAACTTATTTTCTAAATCCGTTTCCCAGATAAGGATCCGTTTCCATTCCAGATATTAATATTGAGACCTGTCAAGAAACAGTCAGAGACGTTTAGAAACCAAATGGGTTTCTACACGCTCTTTATTTCGTTTCTAAATGGTTTTTATCGAAAGTTTTAAGCAGGACAATGTCTCTGCAAGTTAGGCTCATTCGTCTTCTTTAATAGATATATTAGTTGAGGGAATAAAATCAATAAGTCTAGACAACACTTTAAAGATACTCAAAAATGTTCAAATTAAAAATGTTGAGAGTTATAGGAGTTTTTATCAGAGTTATGCTAGCCTCCTGAATAGATCTACAAACAATTCTTCTAGCATTCTTCGATCAACTTAAAATCCAAAAGTCTACAACACTTTACACATACCAAACAATTTTGAGAAATCTGGCACTTTGATCAGAACTCCGGGAATTTACAATTGTGGCGCGTACTGACGCTCGCTGCATTGATTTCGACGTGCGCGTGCGCATATTAGGTCTCTGTGCGTTCTCGAGCATTACCCCCGAAATTAAAATGTGGTATGCGTGGAAGCTCCTGTTTCGCTCGTATCTTTGGAGTTGCTTATTTATTTGTGGTAATTAGAGTCTTCCGTGGTTAAAAAACTATTGAGCGACAGTAACTTACTGCTAATGCCAAGTAATTCACTTCTAATTGAAGTAAAAAAATTTCTATTTGACCTCCAACACTTGCAATGTACTTCTAATCAAATTAATTTGAAGTAATTTCAGCAATGATCCAAGTGATTAATTTGGCATACAGAGTAATCCAGGTAATCAAAGTGTGTTGAAAATTCAACTAATTCGTTGATAATTGATGTATTATCTTTTTTTTTGTTAAAAATTGGTTTTTTCAGTTTAAAGTTATTTTTTAAGCCGGAAATTCGACTATGTCACTGTTTATCAGAAAATTATTTTCATTTTTCAGGAAACTAAACTTTGTGGTAAAAAGGTATTGCATTTTATTAAAAATTTGCTTTTTTTGTTTTTAGTTAATATTTTATTATTTTCACTTGAAAATTCAACTGCTTGCTTGAAAATTTATTTTTACATTCTCATCAGAGAAAGTATTAGATTTTTGTAAATTTTGGTACCTCACTTGACAGTCAATTTTGGATAAAAATTTAAAAAGTGAGTTAATTTTGAAAATTTTTTACACCACTTTTCTCAAAATCCAAAAATTCTCTAAAAGGTTCTTTATGGTACTTGAAAAGGCGGACATGACTTTTACGATGAAAAAATTACCAGAGCTACAGGACATTTAAAATTCAAAAACACAGACGAAAATGTCAACAAAATAAATGCGTTACTTTTTAAAAGTCGTACAAGAATATCAAAAACTACTTTTCGAATCTTTTCAAAAAATTAAAAGTTTTAATTTTTACGTAAAAAAAATATTCAAAAATTCCATTTGGCTGTATTTATTGTTAGTATTTACTTTTTGACAGAACGCCTATTTTTGATTAATTCGTAAAAAAATACATTTTTGGAAAAACGGAACCAGCTACAAAAAAAAATAAGAGGCAAAATTTCTGCGCTGAAAAAGGAGTTACAAATTTGCTATAAATTATTTTTTGATAGAATGCGTATTTTTTATTTCAAAAGTGCAAAATAACATTGACAATAAAAAATTGTAATCTTCGTAAATATGATGCAAGGTGAGAATACACATAAATGAAAAGAAAATTGTGCATTAAAAAAAGATTTCCAAATTTGTCATAAACTTTTGTTATGAGAGTACATTCAGAAAAAGAAAAATGACTCATCGAAAAAATAAAACAAGCTACAATAAAATTTAGACTAATACAGTTTTGCGACTAAATTATCCCTAAGCACAGGTTTCACTGTATTTTGCCGAAAAGTCATTTATTTGTTTTATCTTATTGGTTTTACTTGTTACTTTTTGATAGAAAATTCGTATTTTTTATACTGACAATTAATTTTTCAAACTGGTAATTGGAATCAAGAAATATTTGTTAGATTTTCGAAAATGTTTTCCAGGTTTTAAATATTTATAATCTATTAAAAACATCCTAAATTCTGGAAAATATTTTTTACGGACTCAAATTTTCTTGAAAATGTGCAAAAATCATTTGAATATTTTAAAAATTACCTTCTAGGCTTATAAATTTTCCCAGAAATTTTAAGCAAATTTTTTTATTCTCTTGAAAACTATCGAAATTATTTTAAAAATATATTTTCGTGTGTTATAAGTTTATGTGTTTTGTGGAATATGCATACTTTTGGTTAATAATTAATTGTTAAGGTCAGATTTCATTCATTTGGTTGAAAGTTCATACGTTTTTTTTGAAAACTAAACTTTTTTTTAGAAACTTTGTCTTTCTATTTTCAAAATTATGTTTGTTAAAAATTCCTCTTCTTAGTCTACATATCAATCTATTTCAGTTGAGGATTGAAAATTAATCAGTTTGACTGAAAATTTAACTATTCAATTTTCAGTTAGAAGTTTATCTTTTTGGCTAATTAGATGGCCTTAGGTGCCATTACAAAATTAGGTAAGACGATTTTGGAGAGTTATTAATTTTTTTCTGATGCTCGGCGCGAATCGAACACTTGTAACTTCCAGCGTTTCGTTTAGCGAGGGAATTTTAAGCAGGCAAATACTTCTTACGACGAAAATTCGGAGAAAGGTACAATGAAGTTTTTTGGAAAGTTTCAAATAAAAAAATGTAATAATCTAGGAGTATTTATGATTTTAGTGGACGTCCGCGCTGGAGTTTTCGTGAGATATTCAACTTTGTTAAGCTTAAAATTTAATTTAATTTACACTGTCCAGAGCATAGTTAAGGACTAACATATCTGTTTAATTTTTGAAATAGATTTAGACAAAGTGTAAGAAAATTTGTGCATAGGTTTGTTTTCAAAATGCATGTTCAAGGTCGCTTACGAGTTAAGCCGAATGTCGGTGTAAGCATTAGGTGTACATTAGAGTATCCTTACATTTAAATCTAAAAAAACCGGTAAAATAAATTCAAAATTAAATCAAATTCATGAATATTTTGTTAGCTTATTTTTGTTTAATTGTTATTCACTAAAAAATTTCATTAGAGAACATGGCACAGCGGAGTGCATAGTAAGCTCGAAAACTCCAGCGCTGACTTTCACTAAAATCATAACTACTCCTAAACTATTAAATATTTTGATCTGAAACTTTCCAAAAAACTTCATTACACCTTTCTCCGAATTTTTGTCGCGAGCAGTATTTGCCTACTCAAAATTCCCTCGCTAAATGAAATGATGGAAGTTACAAGTGTTCGATTCGCGCCGAGCATCAGAAAAAAATTATTAATAATTTGTAAAATCAACGGTTTTGAATTTCTATCACGTTGTCAATTGAAGGACATCTTAAAGCACATTCTATGATAGAAAATTAATATGCTGGGTTAAAGATTTATCGCTTTGTTTAAAGGTCCATTTTTTAAATAAAAATTCAACTAATTTGTTAAAAATTCTCCTTTTTTAGGTCGAAAGTAATATTTTAACCGAAAGTGTAACTATTCTATTTCATTAATGGAAGAGTGTTTATTTCATTTAGTGGAAAGTTAATGTTCTTCTTAAATTTTTTTCCGTGCTGTTGCCGGGAAAATGTCTTTTTCTGCCAGTATCAGCAATAAATTTCTCGAAAATGAATTATAAATAATAAGTTGCGTGGCAGGAAAATATTTAAAAAATTTTAAGATTTACAGAACGATTTCATTCATGGCAATGAAGAAAATCACAAAATCTATGGTATTCGCGGAATTAATTAAATGTTACGGATGTCACGGAAATCGCAAAATTCACGGAATTCACTAAATTCACGGAATTCATGGTATTGAATGAATTCACGGAATTCATAACATTTACGAAATTCATGGAATTCATGGAATTCAAGGAATTCATGGAATTCAAGGAATTTACAGAATTCACCGAATCAAAGGAATGCAAAGAATTCTCGGAATTCAAGGAATTTACGCAATTCGCGAACTACGCTTACTTTACGGAATACACAGAATTCGTGAAATTCATTGAGTTCATGGAATTTACGGAACTCAAGAAATTCAAGTAATTCGTGTAACACATGCAACTAATGCGTCCAATTAGCGAAATTCACGGAATTCAAAAAATTCGTGGGAATCCATGAAGTGCATAAATCCCGTGAAATTCTTGATGATATTGCATTTTACGCATGCATTTAATCACATGAATTCCTAGAATTGCGTGAAATCCATGAATTCCGTGATTTCCATAAATTTCACGTCTTCCATCAAGTCCGTGAATTCCGTGAATTCCGTGAAGTCCATTAATTCTGTAAATTCCTTCATTCCTGTGAATGTTTTCGATTCCATAAATTTCCTCATTTTCTTGCATTTCATAAATTCCTTAAACTCCCTGCTTTTCTTGAATATCTCGAATTCCGTAAATTTCGTGAATTCACTGAATTCGGTGAATTCCGTGAATTTCATAAATTTTTGAATCTCGTAAATGCTCCTTATTTAATCGAACAATTAAAATGAAAAATAAATATGTTATTAATCTTTTTTACAATGTGAAAATTATAACTAATTATATATTTATATAATAGATAAAAGGTGGTTATAATTATTCATTTCTATAATTACTTTCTAAAATACTCTAGATTCTTCTAGACAACTAAAGGTAATTAAAAGTAAAATAAATTAATTAAAATTTAAATTAAATCATAAAATTATGAAGTATGAAAATCTATCTAAAGTTTGATCTTTTTATGATAAAAACACGAATTATAAGAGAAAAACAGGAAATATTTTTTATCTTTATTGTTATTCCTTAAAACTTCCGTATATTGGAAACCTAATTTTTGCCCTTTGTGAAATCTAAATTAAACATTTGACTTTCATAATGATACCAATGGAATAGAATTTAAAACTCTATCATCATGACAATTCAAAATTCATGGTGATACATGCTTAAAAAATGTGTGTATTGTAACTGATTACAACATTTTTTAAAACATGTTTATTAATTTTTTTATTTTTAAATTCCACTGTGTCGAATCATTTAAAAATAATTAAAACCTCCCTTAAGTAATTTAATATCACCGGAAAGTTTTTAGAAAAATTCTTTTCCAGGCGAAAAGTAAACCAAAAAATATTAGTCTTAGTAAAAATTCAATAAATTATTTATGGCAGCATACATTTTTTAATAAAAAGTTATAAATATGGAAAATACAACCAAGAAAAGACTCTTAAGAAATACGCAATTGCTTGTTATATTTTCAACGTTATTGATTCAATCGAAATGCAATATTGTGAAACTTGTAAATAAATTGCGTCCCTTTCTTCAAAATAACCTGTTTACAAATTTTTTCCTTGAAAAATGAAAAATTTTTGTCACAATTTACCTATTTTATCTCACTAAATAATTATTTTTACGTGAACCCTCATAAATAAACCATTTTTTTCGATAAAAAATAAAAAGGAATACATGGGGAAAAAATTCCTTATTATTAAACCATCCAAATAGAAGATTAAAAATTTAAAAGTTCTTAATTTTAAATTTAAAATAATCATCTACAATTTAAGGCAGATTTTCGCCTAATCGTGACAGGCCCAATAATCTTGAAACATTTTTATAAATGTGATATATATGGTCATCAAATATTTTTAAAATAACATTTATTGAGAAAACTCATTTATTTTTAGCATTTTATAGTACCATAATTTAAAAACATTTTATTTAAATGTGTTTCAACATAAAATATTTGAAATTGTAACAATTTGAAGTAGTAGCCTTAAAAATGCAATATTTCTTCTTCGCACTGTAAATTAAATAAATAATTTTGAATTTAAAGTTCATACAATTATATAATTTTATACTAGAAACTAATTAAATTTAAAATTGAAAACCTATAGAACTAAACAATACAAAATTGAACTCAGATTTCTTCAAAATACTTAAATTTGTAATAAAAAAATTAAATTATTTGAAACATAAAATAAATTTTTTAAATAAAAGTAATAGATTCTTATCTAAATAGCTAAAATTTAATATATAAAAGAAAAAACTTAAGAAAATAGTTTAACTTTTAAATAAAATATATAATTCTTAATAAATTATAGCAAATTTTATGCTTAAGTTAAAAAAATTATTTTCCAATAACAATAATTTCACCCGAATTAATGAGTTTTTAATTA
>JAAAKG020133865.1:3261-14027 GCA_010014905.2 Druon quercuslanigerum | reverse complement strand
TTCAAATAATTTTAAAAAACTTTTTTGTAAAGTATAAGTTAATATTAAAAAAACGCTGAAATCATGAAGGTTAAGTTCGTTAATTAGGTATTTCCAACCAAAATTAAAAAAGTTAGATAATTTTCAAAATTTGATATTTTTTCAAATTTTAGACATTTTTGTTAGTTTCTTATAGATGGGCAGAAGATTTAAAAATGATTTAAATCAAATTTTTAATTTCGATATAATTTAGGAAAGTTATATATTTGTCAAAATGTTGAAAATGTTCAGAAAAATAGAAATGTTCTTTTTCTGATAGTGGGAATTTTCATTTAAATTCTTCACAAGAGAATAAATATATTTAGAATGTATGTAAGTTATATTTTTCGATTAAAGAAAAATTTAAAAAGTTAGAGCTTTTTCAAAATTTGAGCAAAAGATCTTTATAACTTTTATAAACTTTTTTTCAGATTTTCTAGTGCGCGGTAAAAATACTTGCAAATTATCCTAATGGCATTTTTAATTTTGATAAAAATTATTTAAATCATTAATTTGTTCTAAATGCCTAACAAAATATAAAAATAAGCTATACATCTTTCATGAAATGATAATAATTCCCTGAAATGTTAATGCTGATAAGTTCGGCCAAATTACTAGCAAAAATTAATTAGCGAGTATCAAATTGTAACCAACTTTTACCCAAGGTTTTATGTAAATATTTATTTAATTATTTTTTATTTAAGGTTTAACATTTTAAGAATTTTTCAGAATTAACCTATTTTTCATTAAAATATTGTCTTCGAAGACTTATTTCCAACTTTCTTCAAACAAAATATTATGTGCTTTCCTTATTTGTAAGACTTATGTATTCTTTTACTGCTAATATATTAATTTTTTCAATTCCAAATTACTTCATTTTCTTTTTAATTCAGTCGCCCTAAGGCACCTTCCGAGATACTACGAATCTACAGCACTGGATACCTCCCTTCCACTTCAGAAACCGACCACCTCCGAAGCTGACTACATAAACTGGTGCATGAACTCAAACATGTGGTGATTGAGTCGAACTCCTCTCTCTGGACAGGCCTGCCTTAAACTATTCTTTTAAAATCTCCCGCCACTCCTCGCTCCCTATCATTTTGCTTGTCCCCACATATTTTTTGGTGAAAAAATCCTCTTCCTAGCTTGCAAATTCAAATTAATATTTTTTAGTAGAAAATTCGTCCTTTTGGTTCAATATTTACTATCGAATGCCGAACGTACGAGGCTTAAAGTTACGAGCGTTCCACAGACATGAGCGTCCCAATTCCAAAGAAGCGTGTGGAATTTGCTCCCCTATACCCCCACCCTTTCCGAGAGACGCGCGCAAGTGCGCCTGCGTGCGGTCTCACGTATTACCCCCGAAATCTATGCGTTGCAGGAGAGGGAGACCCTTTCAAGCTCGTGTTTTCGGAGATCACGACTCCCGAACTTCTCGTACGTTTGGGATTCGAGTGTATTTCTTTGTTTGAAAACACGTCATTTCAATTACTCATTCAGTTCTAGTTTTTGTAATATATTATATAAAAGATTCATGTGTTTTAGTAAGAAATTAATCTCCATGTATTAAATTTTATCCTTTATTCTTAAAAATGTAACTGGGTGAAAAATACTTTCTTCAGAATTTATGTTTTTCGACTTCAAATTTCATATGTAGTAAATATTTAATAAAGTTTAAAATGTAAGAAATTAGGTGAAGTCAACCTTTTTGTTTCAAAACTAATTTTTGTTATAGAAATTTTTATTTTTGTCTTAAAAATGTAACTGCTTAATTTAAAGTTGAACTTGTATGTAGAACAATCCTTTATGTGGTTAAAGGTCTATATTTTTTTGTTACAAAATTTCTTTTTCAACAAATTTGTCCTTTTGGTTTGAAAATTAATCTTTTTTGACAGAAATGTTATCTTTTGTCGTTAAAAATTTTGTTTTGTTGAAAATGGCACTTTTTTCATTAAAAAAGTTCTATTTTCGGTCACAAATTGTATCATTTGGTTCTAAATATAATAATTTTTATAAAATTTAACAATTTAGGTGTAAATTAATCCTTTATGATTAAAAATTCAACAGTTATCTCAGATATTTTAACATGGCTGTAGTTGAAGGTATATAGTTTTTGGTTCAAAATTCATATTTTCGGATTGAAAATCATATTTTTTTGTAATATATTCATCCTTTTGGTTTAAAAATAAATTGTTTTGAAATAAATCTCATCTTTTATGGATAAAAATATGAGCATTTTTAAACTTATAT
Organism: Druon quercuslanigerum; assembly: GCA_010014905.2. NCBI lineage: Eukaryota > Metazoa > Arthropoda > Insecta > Hymenoptera > Cynipidae > Druon > Druon quercuslanigerum. Next base: position 11,759 of record JAAAKG020133865.1, on the reverse strand, counting down.
AACTGATTCCAAAATTATTTGTTGTCCCTGAGAATTCACCTTTTTTATTTAAACGTTTTATTATTTATTACAATTTTTTTTATCTTCATTATAAGTTATACAATGTAGGTAAAAAGTCGTTCTTTTTGTTTAAAAATTCAACTTTGTTCAAAATTGAACTATTTTGTTAAAAATTGCTTAATTTAAAATTAATTTTTTTTTTCAAAACACTAATTATTACATTTTTCAACTTTTTTCGATATAAATTAACCTGCTTAGTTTAAAGTTGAAATATATTGTTGAAAATCATAATTGTGGTTAAAGATTTTTAATTTTGAAAATTCTGGTGTTTGTTTTGAGGATTCTACGGTTTTGTAGAAAAATTATTTTGTCGGTTTTAAAATTCATTTCTTCCCGTAGAAATTAGTATAGAATTAGAATAAAATTGGATAAAATTGAATTGTAAAATATTCATCTTTCTTGGTTAAAAGTTTGACTATTCTATTAAAAATTGAATATTTATGTAAAAAACTTAAGAATTTAGTTAAAAATTTAACTATTTTCTCGAAAATCGTCTTTTTGACTGGAAAATAAATTGATCTATTCACTAGAAAATAATATAAATATTATAAATTAAAAGCATTTGTAATTGAATTTTATGTTTATAGTACCTACCTTAATGTTAATTAAAATAATAATTTATTCCTCTGTTTAAAAAAATTAAATTGGGCTCGACTAAAATATTAATAAAATATTCAATTCGTGGCTAATAGTAGTTAAAGCGTTTAATGTTGTTGTAAAAGCTTGTTGTTAAAGCTCAGACGCGTTTCGACTATAATTACCTTATTTATAAATTGAAGATAGTTGAAGAATAAACAATTTATTTTATAAAAAATGTACATCGTTTTATTTGTGGAGAGAAGCCGTTAATTATAGTGACTATTACATAAAATTAAAAAAAATATTGCAAAGCAAAACTTTTTATAATCTCAGGAAAATCCTGGATTATGTAAAAATTGTATTAGTTACATTTTTAATAAAAGTTAAAAGACCGACAAGTGCCACTAATAGGTTAAAATGTATAACAAATTTACAGGTTAAGTTTAGCAGACGAATTTATATTTTCAAGCGGGAAAAATGATACATTTTAAATTTAAATAAGAGAAATAAGATGAAGGTATATAATACTAAAATTTTCAATACCTGTTCTATAATTTATAGAATTTTTTTCTTTTTTTATATAGATCATTTCTAATGTCAATCTTTTATCTTCGTTTGATTCTATATTTAAAATTTTAATATTTTTAATATCAAAATTAAAGTTGTGAGAGTTTATACAAGCATGTTCACCTAAAGGGGTGTTATCTTTACTATTTTCAACAGATTTTTTATGTTCGTTAAATCTGGTACCTAAATGCGTAAAAGATTGTCCAATATATAGTTATAATTTTTGCTATTGGAAAATTAGTTTTGCTAAAAGGAATACCAAATTTGCCTCCAAGACTTATCATTTCTTTTACATCTAAAGGTATGAAGTTATGAGACAAGTTGATAACCTATTTGTTATGATCTGTAACTAATTTAAATTTTTGTTGTAGTCTAAGATTCTCTAATTTTGACAATGATTTGTTGTTCTGATTTGTAGATCATTAAAAAATTGCTGAGAAATTTTTATAATGATTTGATTTTTTAAATAATTAAGATTATTATGGATGCTTTTAATTTCTGCACAAATATCTCTAATTTCTTGCTGTAAAATTTGTTTATCAAAAAGAGTTATTGATTTTTTAATAGTATTGTAAACATTTCTAGATGAAAAACTAACATTCGGATGTATGTTATTAATAATATGATTAGGTAAAACATTATCATCCTTACAACGAAAAAGAAATTTTCATTCATTCTTACGCTTTTCGGACTACATGACTAATTTGAAATTTGTTTATTTTATTAAATTTCAGGAACAGCATTGATAGATTGCGAAAACTCTATTTGGACCGCCCTGCTAAACCTTTAGATGTGGCAATTTTTTGGGTGGAATATATTGCCAGAAATGGAAATATTTTGAAATCCGCAGCTGTCGATCTGGAGTGGTGGCAACTCTGTTTGTTAGACGTATTTGCTGTTCTATTTATTATTGTATTTATTACTGTTTATTTGAGTTGTTTAGCCACTAAAAAATTTTTAAATTGTTTGTTTTGCCTACTAATACTAGCTCGTAATTATATCAGAAAAGAGAAAATGGAATAAAGTAAGATTTTTTAGTTCCAATTGGTATTATTATTCCTTCATATGAAATGTGGTAACCTCCATCTTGGTAGTAATGTAGTATACAATTTACGTATTTTAAGTATCGGTAATCAGAGCGCCCTTTGTGAGTACAAACTGAAGTTTGTTTCCATTTTTGAATGGACCTATAACCATAGAGTTAATACAGATAGAGGCGACAAGACATAGGCTGCTCTGTAAGCGGGACCGTCCTAAGGACCCTATTAGGAAGGACGCGTCAATGTTCCACCACCCCGACCTCTTCGCCATGACAGTTCCCCCGGCAAAAACGTAATATCCGGGCGTGCATGATTCAAACGACGTGAAATACGAAGCGGTAATGGTATACGTTGAAAAATGATTACCAGGACATGAAGACCACTTTTTTTTAACCAAGCCTTTCTTTGGCTTTCCAATTTCGAAAATTGAAATAGGCGAAATCCTTTCGCAGTGGAGTTCCTACAATTCACAGCTGCACACACTCGCGGCATTTTTTTCATCTGTAAACACAGCAACACGAGCATTTTGAGGTTAGCTCACAAACAACACCATTTACTAATTGTCTTAAGATACTTAAATGCTATTTTTACATTTTTAAAAGATTAATAGCGCACGCTTTCTATTTTCATACTCACATTATTGGCTCCTATTGTTATAAATACTGCACTAGAAATTTAATAACATTAAACAGCTGACCACAGCAGACTTTTGACATCTGTATACTATATCGTGTATACTCAAAACGTAGGAGTCCGAATTAATATGTTCACACTGTAGAGCGGAAGTGACAACTGCTTGTCGGCAGCCAATTGGTAATAAGCAGCCTCGGTGTCGCGAAGAGTGGGGAGTGGCATAAGAGTGGGGTGACTGGTCGGGTCTTTCTGATTCTCGTTCTCTCTCTACGCGCGGACGGTTCCCAAGCTGGCTTGTCGCCTCTATTTGTATTAACTCTATGCCCATAACACGGTTTGTGTTTAAGATTTTGATAGCAGAGTATTAATTTTTCGAGTAATTTACTACCTGAATTCTTTTTTCAAAATCACTTGTATATATATTTCAATATTTCCTTCAATTAGTATAGAAGGCACTCTGAAAAAATAAATGACATTTTTTAAAAAAGGAAATTTTGTGTTTAAAGTAAATATAGGAAAAAAAAATATATGAAAATAAAAATTATTTGAATGATTCAATGAAAATGATTCATTCAATGCTTTTTATTTTATTCAGTGGTTAATTATTATTAGCTGATTAACTTTGTTTACAATATTAAATCAGATAAAGTTTGAAGTTAAATATTGTTTAACTAAGGAAATAAATTTATTGTTTACTTTGAGGGTGTATTTTATAATATGGGATATGATTTTTATAATAAAAGTTTCTCTATATTTCAAATAAATGAAAATACTTTTATAAATTAAAAATGTTTTTGTTGTTTTGAAATAATTATCTGAATTCAATCTTCAAAATTATATTTCAATATGTTTTAATCTTTTATGCAATTAATTTAAAAGATTATTAATACTTTAAATTTTCATTAAAATATAGGGTAAAATTTATTTTCTTATTTCAATTAAAATAATTTATTACTGCTTTTTATATTATGAACTGATTAACTAACTATTGATTGATTAATTTCTTTTTAACAAAAACTGAATATAAATTGTTTTCAATTAAGTCACATTAATTGATTATTGTCATTAAGGATATTTAATTAAATATTCACTATTATTTTTATCATAAAATTAATTTTTTGTTTAAAATATCCACATTACGATCACTTTTCTAATGTTTGTGATGTTGGAAAATGATTTTTATGTTATTTACTGATTAATTAATCATTAATCGATTCTGCTAAAATTTATATTTTCTAGAATTATATAAAAGCTTACAGTTAATTATATTTAAACAAAGAAAAGTTCAAATTTAATAATGTATAAACTGAAAATGTTTTGAATGCTTTAATAAAAATAATTTTTTAAAGCTTTAATTTATTTGAATTTTTAATGAAAAATATTCAATAAAATATTCAGAATTTAAAGTTCAAATTAAACTATATATATAAAATTAAAAATAATTTGATTTTTCGATGAAAATAATTGCTTTAGGCCTCTTATTTTGTGAACTATTTAATTAATTTTAGCGGATTAATTTTGATCATATTATGTAATTCAATATTATTATTACAAGTTTATTTTTTCATTAGATTACCTCTATTAGAATTATATAATAATTTTCTTGATGCTTGTAAAGTGAAATGAGTATCTAAATTTATTTTTCAAAATTATAAATAAATAAGTCAAAATAAAAAATTTTGTTTTAAAGGTTATTAATAAATTAAATATTTTAAATGAAACATAAAATTTAAATAAAAGATATTAGGTAAAAATTATTTGAATGTTTCAGTGAAAATTTTAGTTAAAATCTTCTCCTATTGTGAAATAATCAATTAAATATTAGCTGAATAATTTTTTCAAAATATTAAATTAAATAAAGATTAAAATTTAGTTTCTTAAATTAAGTGAAATATATTGCTTAATTATTAGAAGATTATACAATTGAATATTGCATATACACTCGATTGCCGAACGTACGAGAGATTCGGGAATCTTGATCGCCGAACACACGAGTGCGAAAGGGACTGCCACTCCTGCAATCAATGGATTTCGGGGGTAATGCGTGATATCGCACACAGGTGCACATGCGCGCTACTCTCGGAAAGAGTGGGGGTATAGGGGAACCAATTATGTACGCATCTTTGGAATTGGGATGCTCGTGTATGTGGAACGCTCGTAACTTTACGCCTCGTACGTTCGGCATTTGAGCGTAATTTGCACAATAAAACTTTATTTATATTTAAACATGATTTTTCAAGTGGTTCTGATGTTTCATGCTTTTTAGATTATGAACACATTAATTAATTATTAGCTGGTTTTTTTCACACTATTAAATTGCACAAACATTGAATTTTAACTTCTTTTATTTAAGTAACATAATTTATTATTTTCTTACAGTTTATATAATTTATTATGGACCATAATTAGTTGAATAAAAATTTGTGAAAGTTTAAAATACCTTCTTTACATTATTTTATTCTTCCTGGAATAGTTTAAAATGTTATAAATGTTATAAATTAAATAATAATAATATATAATAATAAAAGTTACAAATAGAAATAACGACATATAATAATAACGATAATAAATATAAAAACAATTAAATATCATTAGGAATAATTTTTAATTTATCTCTATTCAGCAACAAAAATTCAGCGAAACTTTAAGCGGTAAAAATTTTAACAAATAAATAGTCATTTGCGCACATGTTAGTCTAGTATTATATTAAAGTTTCTTTTAATTGAGAACCTACTTCTGTTAATACAGTCATGTGCGCAAGCTCTAAAATGTGGAAAGTCTGGATGAAGGCGCTTCTACTGTAACTTATTCCAACGCTCATTTATGACAAGTCTCTACAGCTCGGATATTTCAAGTGGCGAAGCTCCATCACCCCCCACCACTGCCTCTGTTTGTTCTTGAAAGTGTCAGTGGCTGACTAATCTATAAGAGGCCCGAAGTGGGGGAAGCCCTCGTTTTTAGGATAAAAACGAAATAATAATAAATGAGAAGAAGAAGGAGATATCCGAATGCTTACGTTTTTCGGATCTTTTAATAAGTGAATGTTTTCTGTAATCCAGCTTATGTAACTTGTTTTTATCAAATTTTCGACGCCCCAATAATTTGAAATTTTCTCTGATTTTATAAACTTAAAGAACTTCAATTTATATTTACATTCTTATTCTTCAGTATGTAAATGATTTTTTTTATCCTTTTCATTCAATCTTTTTCATGTAACGCAGGCTTCACAGTCTTTATCCTGTTTGTTTAAAAATTAAGCAGTTGTTTGAAAAATCATCTTTTTATGGTAAAAATTCATATTCAGTTTTCTTAGCTTGAAAATTCATAAATTTAGTTGATTTTTTGTTCTTTCATTACTAAAATTTTTTTTTAAAAACAATTTTTTAATGAAAAATTCAACTAGTTGCAACGAAATCTTCTTGTTGTCAGAAAACTAATGTTTTTGTTTAAAAAATAATTTTTTAACTTTTAATTTTTCTTAATTCTTTTACTTTGTTGAAAATTTGTGTTGTTTTTATCAAAAATTCAACTTATGTATTGAATATTTAGTTCGCTTGTTTAAAATTCGACTTCTTTCTTAAAAATTAAATTCGTTGTTAAAAAATTACTTTTTAGCTGAAGATTGTTAATTTTAGATGAAAATTGGTATTGTTTATTAGAAAACTAATCTTCTTGATTAAAAATTAATCTTTTTGTTAAAAAGTTAATTTCCTTAGTTTACAATTTCACTACTTTTAAAAAATATTGTTTTTAATTGAAAATTCATTAAAATTCATTAAAAGATTTAACTGACTAGTTGGAAGCTAATGTATTTAATTGAGAATTTGTCTTTTTGGTTAAAAATTATTCTTCCTGTTCGTTCATCTCTTTCAGACATTTCTCGATATACATTTTTATTGGAAAATACTATTTTCAAAATAATATTTTTATATTCAACTAGAGAAATGAATTTTTAACTAAAATGATCAATCTTTAATAAACAAAAATTTTACAGTTAACTTCTTCATTTTATTCAAATACAATTTTTATTCAATTTCTATTTAAAAAGTTTATACAAAAAGATAAGTATATAAGAATTTATTTCATAAACAAAATACATAAATTTAAAAAAAAAATAGTTGAATAATTGATAAAAAAAGATGAATTTTCAAACAAAAATATAAATTTTCGAACCAAGAAGATTAATTTTAAACAAAATTAATGAATATGTAATAAAAAATATAAATTTCGAAACAATAAGACAGATACATTTTTAGGCAAAAATGGAAAGTTTAAATTTTTACATAAAAAAATCTTTTTCCGAACAAAAAGATATTTCTGCCAAAAATACATATTTGTAATAAAATACATTAAAGGAGGCGAATTTGTAGACCAAATTTTATTCTCCAACCTTAAGAAAATGATTTTTCAAAAAAAATTTGAAATTTTGAAGCCAAAAAAATAATTTTTGACCAAAAAGATGAATTTAGAACAAGGAAAATTTTTTTGTACAAAAAAAAATTTTTATTGATATACATGAATTTTTAACTAAATTTTTTAATTTCCTACTAAGCAAAATATATTTTAAATTACAAATAAAGCAAACGTAACATTCTCAGTTTAAAAAATTAATTAAAAAAAACTTTGTTGTTTTAATGAAAGTAATTAATTTTCAACTAATAAGATTAATTTTTTACTAAAAAAACTGACTGTCCAGGAAAATATATTAATTTTTAATTTAAAAAATACGTTTTCAACCAAAAATGAAATAGACTTTTTTTTCAATTTGAAAAATTAGTTTAAAAAATGAAATATTTTTAATATGCAGAAACAAAAAAGTGATTTTTCAACTAAGTAGTGAAATTCGAAACAAAAGAATTTTTAAGAAAACAGGAGATGAAATGCAATAATTTTTTCAAAAAAATGGAATTTTTAGCTAAAGAAAATAAATTTTTAACTAAAAATAGGATAATTTCTTTTTTAGTTAAAATTACGAATTTTCAACGAAATACTCAAATCTTCCAACAAAGAAGTATATTTTAAAACGAAAAATAAAAAATTACAAACTGAATAAGGAATATTTAAATTGAGAGTTTCAAAATCAATGAAACCTTGACTTTTCAATCAGGAACATTAATTTTTATCAAAAAAGGCGACTTTTTAGAAAAATACATTAATTTTTAATTTAAAAAATAATTTTCAACAAAAAATGAAAAAGTTTAATTTTTAATTTAAAAAAGTAATCTGCAGAAAAAAAAAGATTTTTTAACAAAATAGTGAAATTTGAAACAAAAGAATTTTTAACAAAACAGGAGACGAAATGCAATAATTTTTTCAAAAAAATGGAATTTTTAGCTAAAGAAAATAAATTTTTAACTAAAAATAGGATAATTACTTTTTCAGTTAAAATTACGAATTTTCAACTAAATACTCAAATCTTCCAACAAAGAAGTATATTTTAAAACGAAAAATAAAAAATGACAAACTGAATAAGGAATATTTAAATTGAGAGTTTCAAAATCAATTAAACCTTGACTTTTCAATCAGGAACATTAATTTTTACCAAAAAAGGCGACTTTTTAGAAAAATACATTAATTTTTAATTTAAAAAATAATTTTCAACAAAAAATGAAAAAGTTT
>JAAAKG020133864.1:0-14027 GCA_010014905.2 Druon quercuslanigerum | reverse complement strand
TTTCGATTGGGCTAAACCAACATTTTTTATTTAACAACAAAATAAACAATATTTTTACCCCAACTTTTCAGATGTACTTTTTTTTGTAAGATCTGCGAATTGACTAAAGAAGAGCCTCAGTCAGTGTAATTACTATCCAGAAATAGTTTTCGGTAGGTTAGAGTAAGAAAAAAATTGTTTATATTGTTTTAAACAATTTAATGAACAAACGTCATTTTTTGCGATTCGCAATTATTAGTTGTTAAAAATTCACAGTTTTTATATAGAATATGAGAGAAATATATGCCTAATTATGATTATTTTAAAATATCTGCTGCTTGGTAGCATTATTTAAACGATTTTTATAAACAAATACGCAGTTTTTGTATGTCACAATGAATAGGCTCCATTTTTTCCAGAATCGACCAACAATGTGATGCTAATGAATCCTTGTTGTCATTTTTTTTTAAATTAACAACAACTGGTCATTATTTAACTAATATTTATCAACAAATTCACATTTTTAACATGATTTCAGGAATATGGCCATTTTTTTCTTGCGAAACCCACTAAAGATGTATTGTTAGTGACTGCTAGCTGTAATTTTGTTCAAATTGATACAAAATATTAATTTTTTAAACAATTTTTTATAACTTAATGCACACTTTGACCATTTTTCCAAGAATAGGCTCGATTTTTCTAGCGAAATAAACTAAAATTGCAGTTGAAAATGACTCTTTGCTATGATAGTTTGCGAACGGATAAAAAAGGTAATTATTTAAACAATTTTCGTAAACAAATGTACATTTTGGTCATTTTGCAGGAATAGGCTTTTTTCGTAGAGTGAGCTAGGAATGTCTTAAAAATGACTCTTTGTTGCCTTGTTTGTGCAATCAACAAAAACTTTTCGTTTTTTAAAAAATATTTAATTAGAAAAACACAGTTTGACCACATTTATATGAAAATTATTAATTTTCTTTGCGGAATCAACAATAAATATCTTGACAATTATCCCTTCTTGTGAGATTTTTCTAATTAGGAAAAAGTATTGATTGTTTACACAATATTTATAAACAAAGTCACAGTTGGACCATTTTTCAATGATAAATTATTTTTGCGGAGTGAGCTAAAAAAACCAAGGTTATTGCATGTATAAATCAAAGGTGTGATGGGTTTTTAGTAATAGTGTTATCAAATTATGTCTTTATTGGGAAACGTATCTTGACAACAACCGATGATGTGAATAATTTATTCCATGAAATATCATCAGTGATCCTGAATATTGTTAAAATAATGAACAATTCTTGTTAATTGGACAAACAAAGCAACAAGGAATCGTTGGTAAGACGTTTCCAGCTTACCTCACGAAAAAAATAAGCATATTCCTGCAAAAGTGACCAAAATGTACATTTGTTTATGAAAATCGCTTAAATAATTAATTTTTCTTATCCGTTAGCAAAATGTCATAGCAAAGAGTCATTGGAAATACATTTTTAGTTTATTTCGCAAGGAAAATGGAGCCTATTCTTAAAAAAATTGTCAAAAGGTGCATTTAATTATAAAAAATTGTTTAATAAATTAATATTTTTTATTAATTTGAACAAAACTACAGAAAGGAGTTACTAACGATACAATTTTGATGGGTTTCGCAAGAAAAATTGGGCCTATTCGCGAAATCATGTCAAAAAGTGAATTTGTTTATAACTATTATTTAAATAATTACCAGTTGTTGTTAATTTGAAAAAAATGACAACAAGAATTCATTGGCAAGGCATTTTTGGTCGATTCTGCAAAAAAATGAAGCCTTTTCAATGTGACATATGAAAACTGTGTATTTGTTTATAAAAATTGTTTAAATAATGCTGCCAAGCAGCAGATAATTTTAAATAATCATAATGAGCATTCATTTCTCTCATATTATATATAAAAACTATAAATGTCTAACAACTAATAATTGCGAATCGCAAGAAATGGCTTTTGTTCATTAATTTGTTTAAAACATTATAAACAATTTTTTTCTCACTCTAACCAAATAAAAACTATTGCTAGATAGTAATTAAACTGACTGAGGCTCTTCTTCAGTCAATTCGAAGATCTTACAAAAAACGGTACATCTGAAAATTTGTGGTCAAAATATTGTTTACTTTCTTGTTAAATAAACATTTTTGCTTTAGCCCAATTGATATTCTCGCACCGACTCGATATACCCGAAAGCCTTGCAGTCATTAAAAAAAACCAACGTCCAAATCCATTCAAAACTGAGTTGTAGACAGACTTTTGTCCACGAAAAGTGCCTTTGTCTACACTGTGCGCCGCTTTCTGATTGCTTCAACAAAGTTACGAAAAATAAGAATTATTTACATTCTTTAAATTACAATGGGACAATGGACTGAAAATTAATTAGATATTTTTACTACAACTCTTCCACAGAGCACTGTTTTTGATTTTTAACATTTTTTTCCTTGAATATTTTACTTATTTTCCATAGAAAATTCCAATTATTTAGCAAACTTTGTACTAATCATTTGCCTTGAATAGGCATTTTAAATGTATATGTTTTTTCCTTATGCAAAAGATACTTTGTGGTCTGGCTATATAAAAACTGGTAAAATTTAAGTAATGTCCAATGAAATTTTACAGATTTGATTAGGAAGAGTGGGCCACTAAAGATTCGTAAAAAATGATTAATTCGATTAGTCGAGATATCTCATAATATAATATTCAAAATCAAGTAATTGCTTAACACAAATTTCCTTGGGACTGTATATAATAATGAAAAAGGTCATTAAAATTGAAAACGTGAAAAATTGAAAAGCTTAATAAAACGTCGCGATGGTGTGACATACTACTTTTCAAAAGACTTCTGTTTTTGGGTTTCAAAATTATTTCTAATTTTCCATGAAAAATTAAAAGTACATAGCAAACTTCGTAAAAATAATGCGATTTTAATAAGGATGAATTTGAGTGTCTAAAGAAGTTTATTTTTCTTGTACAGCTTTTTTCAAACTATCGTCTTCTCTTTGTTTGCACAAAGTTGGGAAAAAATAAGAATTTTGTTTAGGTACAAGGGATCAATGGACTATAAATTAATCATGCATATTCAGTGTATTTATGCACTATTTTGCAATAGAATTCTGTATTCGACTTTCAAAATTTTTTTCAGTTGTACATAGCCATATTTTTTTATAGAAAATTATTCAAGGAAGGACCACACTAGACCATACTAGATTTTTAAGTGACGGATTACCAACCCTTCACCCTAATCCGAGAAGGAAAAACCACATTGATTCTTTTAGGGTTTAATTTGAAAATCTTTAACCTGAAGTCTCTGACTAGTCCCATGTCGTATATTTTCTTACAAAAATTACATCTATTAATGCTTAGATAATCTCATAGTAAATGCGTTCAAAATTTTACAATTTTCACTTCGTCATTTTATAATCTAAATTTTAGAAAATTCATATTGAACAATTTCTGATTTTACAATTGTGAATGTAAGTTCTTCAAACATTAAGTAATGCACTATAATGTACCTGCTGATAATTTCTTTGTTTTATCTAGATTTAAAATTTAAAAATGTGGAATCCATATGTAATCCTAAAAAACAATCATTTTCGTATTTTCATGCTTGAAATTGTTCAGTTTTTGAAATATTAGAAATTTAAAAATATTTATTTTCATGTCTCTACATTTTTAACTGTTTATTTTGAAGCAATACACTCTTCTAAATGCGCACACACAGTTGTGTGCACGGATTGTCCGCATCGTAATATGAAAACAGATAGGAGAAAGCACCCTGATGGAATCCTAGACAAATGAAAGAGACTCCGAAAAATGAGATAAGAATAATAAGGGACAAACCGTGGCTATAATTATTACAAAACAAATAATTGTAGTGTATTATCAAAGGCTTTCGAGCAATAGAAATATAAAATCGACAGCTGAGATACTGATGAATTTTTGTCGTTAATTTATTAGAATTTCAAATAGAAAAATAAATTTAAAAAAATTGAGGCAAATAAAAAAAAAATATTTTTGTTTTATGAAATTCAGGGCTTCTTTCTTGAAAAATAAAAAATACTTACTAGGGAGAAAAGAATTTTTTAGATTTGGATTTGTATTACAAAATGTTGAAGGACAAGAAAATTCGTGTATTACGTGTGAAAGAAAGTCTTCTCTACACATAAATGACAAGTGCACCTACCGTTTAACTTGATAACCAAATTTTTTACCTAAATTGAAGAATATATGCTTTGTAATAAAGATAAAATTACTTGAATGGATAAAAAATTAATTGAAATATAAAAATGTTTCATTTGCGATAACTGAAGCATTTATTAAATCAAACTCAGATTTTATACATGAATGTCACCTATATCTGCTTTTGACTATAGATACCTTTTGGATATATAGAGGCCGAAAAACTTTAATTTCGAATGAAAATTCTGGAAATTAAGTGATAAGTAATAAAACAGTAATTTTTTAGCATATTACAAATAGGTTATTAACAAAATCAGAAATTAATTTGATCAAAGTCAATTCGTTCTCGATATCATATGGTGTGCGTAACGCCTATCAGATAATTTTAATTTTGAGTCACCTTCGGGTTTCATTGTTGACAGATTGGGTTTCACCCAATACTTATTCTTCTTGAAATTTTCACTCTATTTTGTGTTTCGGGCGGTACCTTTTCGTTGGAGTAGGTACTCGGTACTCGGTACTCAAACAGTAGTGTGATGTCTCTTTGTTCAGCCGACTCGACCCCTTTTACCCGCAAATTTAGTGTCATTCAAGGTTCTTTGCTTTTGGTTTTCGTTAAGTGGTTTTTCCGACTCTATCGTCTTTTGGTGTTGTGGGAAGTGACGAGTTGGAATATGTATGACTTTCGGTTGCGTCGGGATCGATCGTTGATGAACGATCGTGGTCGCAGCTTCTGGAGGCTATATCTTTTCTAATTTTTCCAAACAACAAAAACCTTTTTTCGGTACAAAGTGCTTGTTGGATCGACTCGCGACACATTATTTGAATTACAGTGAACAGGTATTTGGATATTAGTAGTGACAGTGTTAACTTCTCTTGTACTTCTACCGGACCGAAGATGATTCCTTCAGTGCGTCACGCCAGTCCGCGATTAATAAGTAACATTTTGGTCCTTCGAGCCGGATAGTGGGTCAGCGGAGCATCATGGAAAATTGGCTGACTCTGCTTGTTCTTAACATTGGAAACGTCTCTAGATAATCTCTCAGGTATAACAAACATACTGCTAGTGGATTGTTTGCACCATTGTGAGCGCCTCGAGACAGGCTCTCAGGCATGAAAAACGTACTTACTGACGGTGATTGTTCTCAACATTGCAAAAGTCCCGAGACAGGTTTTAACGCATGACAACCATGCTACTGATAAATTGTTAGTAACATTGCGATCGCCTCGAGGCAGGCTCTAAGGCATGCCACATTTACTGACTGTGCATGTTCTCAACATTGCAAACGTCCCGAGACAGATTCTCACGTATGACAACCATACTGCTAATGTATGTTTTGCAATATTGTGAGCACCTCGAGACAGGCTCTCAGGCATGACAAGCGTATATACTGACAGGTGTGACAGCCATAATGCTGATGGATTGTTTGCAACATTGCAAATGCCTCGAGAGAGGCTCTCAGACATGACAGACAGATTCACAGTTGATTCTTTGCAACATTGCAAACGCCTCGAGACAGGCTTTCAGACATTACAGACATATTGACGGTTGATTGTTTGCAACATTGTAAATGCCTCCAGATAGGCTGGTAGACATGATAGAAAGATTGACGGTTGATTTTTTGCAATACTGCAAACGTTTCGAGACTGACTCCCAGGCATGAGATAGATATTGATCCTTGATTATTTGCAAGATGGCAAACGCCTTGAGGCAGGCTCTCAGGCATGATGGACAGATTGATGGTGGATTCTTTGCAACATTGCAAACGCTTCGAGATTGGCTTTCAAGCATGACAGCTATAATAATTGTAGGTTGTTTTCAAGATTGCAAGCGGTGTGAGACAGACTCTCAGACATGACTGACTTATTTAATTGACAGATTATATATTTTTCTCTTGTAATTTAATTTTGCTTAAAACTTCAGCGGAGTCTAATAATCTAACTTTGGTTTTGCTTCTTCGTACGGAGAGGGATAGATGTTCAAAAGTAGATATTAAAACCCTTTATATTTAACCATAATATAGATATTACGGCATGATGTATAATATCTTCTATCTAATGTACAATATATCAGGGGGCTATTTTGTTTATATTGAAAGTGTGAAATGTTTGATATTGACCATTAATATCAAAAATATTTAGAAAAGGCTTTATCAAGAAAGTGTGAATTCTCGGGGATTTGAATATCAGGGACATAAGACTGCGACTTGGGATCTTTTTAGGTTTATGTAAACATGCATGAATTACAGGTAATTTTTGCATAATTAACAAATATTTTAAATGTCTGAGATTCGGCCTTCTGATATCTTGGATGTTGTCAGGTGAAATCTTCCTTTTGGTATCTATGGATGCTTCACTTCAGTATCTAGAAAATCTTATTTAGTATTTATTTTTCTCAGCGCGGGTCGCCGCAGTGCATGGGAGTTTCATTACTTTCTTCCCTGGCTTCTCAAATTTTACTGTTCGATGTTCGTAAGATGAGACCCGTTGCTGGGGATCTATTTTGTCATTAAGATTAGTTGCAGGTCTGCAGCAATTAGAAAGTTTATGAAGATTCATGTGAACATATCATTTTGACAGCTAATGCCTTTTTAAAAGGCAAATTATCCTTGGTTACTTCGATTCCACATATAAACAACCATTTTCTATAATATCGTAAATTTCACTGTTCCTGTAACAGCGAATTCTAGCACTTTCGGTTACAAAACGTTATATATGCCAACGAGTAAATCCTGGGACGCGTCCACCACCTCAAGATGTAGCGCCTAGCCGGTCTCGAAAGTTAAGTATCGATTTCTGCCTACATCTGTGAATCCATGTTGTGCTATGTTGAACCCAAACCACTACATCGGTCATTTTAAAGAAGACTGGTTGTCTTCTATGCTATAAACAGCATCAAAGCATGTTTCATGATGACATTACTTGTGAAAAGCCTTCGACTGAATCGGACTCTTCAACCACTGAGAAAGTTCGTTTGGTTAGGAATCTGACTGTTCTATTTCCTTCTACTTTCGCACAAGTTTTGCTTGCTATATCACAAGTGGCTGCAAGGACCACGGATAAACAGCAACTTCGAACATGACTTATCCTCGAACCTGACTGTAAGACTAGTTCTTTATCCCGCAAGTTAAATCGCCATCTTGATTTATCACAACTGGCCATTAATATTTCTAACAACACGGTTGAATCTAAGCCAATTTAGATGCCTGGTACACGCGTGACCCCTTCATCTTGAATCTTAACCATAATTGTAACTTGTCGAGAGGAATACTCTTCGTCTTTGCAATCTTGGTGTGATCACTTCGTCGCAGAAAATTGTCGATAAAAATTGTTATCATATCCAGGGGCTTTCCTAGCAGGATTTAAAGTTTATAGTACACGAACCCATTGATGTCGTCTTGGGCACTAAAGCTTACAGGTCACTTCTTCTAGATAAAATTCGTTCAGAATTACAAAAGCCTCCCATCGCCTCTCCGGCTGAAACTTTGCGCTGCGTTTTTGTTTCAATTAATTCGTTACGTATGCAAGGAATATTTCTATTCAAGTAGTTGGCCCTTTCCGCTGACCGAATTTATGTCGTCAGTCGGATTTCCGAGGTCCAGCGGGCTCTTCAAAGCCTTTTTGACGTCACGTCTCTGCAAATTAAAATCCAGCTGATCGCGCCACTCGAGAAATTGTACTTTCTCGTGCTTGAAATGATTAAAGTCTGTGGTGGAATGGCCCCGAATAGCTTTAAGAGAGTAAAGCTTACTGGCCAGCATTTTTATTTTCGTGATGAAGCGTCCCCCACTGACCCTCCCAAAAAATTATAAGGAATCGAGCAGCTATCAATTTTGGTTCATCACGCACACTGGAATCTCACTACGATCAGCCATTTCTTCCATTGACTCGTGTAACGAGAATTATTGCGCGTTGTTAGCGCTTTAAACTTCTGTAAAATTCTTCTGTAGAGCGGTTTTGGACTCGCGGATCAGCGCCTTACTCCCAAAAAAATCCACAGTTCGTTTATTAGTTTGCCTTTTCAGTGGGGTACTACTGGCGAAATCCACATTGCTTTATGATCAACAACACCCGGTTATTTTGCACGGCAATAACCCTCTCGTGGAGCTGACTATTGACTGGGCTTCAGAAGTCCGATAAACTGATGGGAGACCTTACTGCCGGAAGGTTTGTCTGCTCTTGCTATAGAAATTAAAACATGCGTGAACTCCCAGCCTCTAATTCTAATTAGGGGCAATCCCGAAGATCTCGACGTCTTAACTCCGTGTCATGTTCTCGTAGACAGAACGTTGGAACAAATTATCAGAGACACAACCTCTAATTAGAAACTGAACTACGTCTCTCACTGGCGTCTTGTCCAATCAATGCGTGACCAGTTTTGGAAACGCTGGTCTCATAAGCACCTTAATATGCTTCAACAAAGAAATAAGTGGACTGTGCCGAAACGTAATCTTCAAATTGTAGGCGTCTTGTTTATTATCGAGTCTTCTCTATGTCGACGTGGGACATGACATTTAGGACGGATAACCAATGTCAGCCCCGGACAGGACGGACTAGTGCAAGCTACCACTGTTAAAACTTCTTTCGGGATCTACACCCGCCCCATAGTTTAATTATGTTCGCTACCAGTTTTGCACTTACTTTACGCGGCCCACTGTACACCATGGCGGGCTGAACTGAATTTTTATCCTTTTGTTTTCTTTCTCTACCTGAAAGCCTAATTTATGTGTCATTTCGGGCGACCTCAAGCTGTTGGCCTCATACTTGATATCGGTTTCATTTTGAAAGAATGAGTTTCACCGAATACTTATTATTCTTGAAATGTTGTGTCTGTTTTGTGTTTCGGGGCGTGACTCTTCATTGGAATCGGTACTCAGGTAGTAGCGTGATGTCTCTTTGTTGAGCAGACTCGGCGCTTTTTTCCTCCGAACTCAGTGTCAACCAAGGCTCTGGCGAGTGTAGTCATTCTGGTCCTTGAATCAGTTTATATAAAATCATGTGTGCCATTCTAAAGCATTGGATGCTTTTCTGGTTTTAATTTAAAGTCAGTGTTTCCTTTGCTTTCGGTTTTCGTTAAGTGATTTTCCCGACTCGATCGTCTTCTGGTGTTGTGGGAAGTGGCGAGTTGGTCAGCAAGAGTAGGCTATTCTGTAAATTGTTCAGTTAGGTTGATACCACTAAATGTACTTGAAAATGCAGTTTAGTTAGACTTTGCGAAAAATTCACCTTACCAAACTTTTTCTCCCTTCGGGATCTGAAAATGTTAACGAATCACGATTCGATTTAAAAAATATATATTTTTAAGAATTTTTAGTGTCTCACTCAATTAAAAGGGTTCAAGATTTCGTCTCTAACTCTTCCAACAAAGACGTTGACCTTTCCTTTGAAGAGAGGTGTAATGAAGGTGCTCGAGATTATTATTTTTTAAATACATTTAAAGCAACGCAAATAGTATAAAAATGATCTAAGTTTTTCTGTCGAGTAATTTTTCTTTTCATTAATTTTCGATAAGGCATACAAAAATCTGCAATTTTAGTGACCTATACTCTTGCATAGTTTTCCCTAAATTTACTTTAAATTAAAAAAAGTAGATAAAAAGCCAATTTCGTACATTTAAACACAACTTTTCCCCCAGCTTATACCGAAAAATGACCTAATCCAATGAAATGGCACACTTGTCCAATTCAAAGTCCATACCAATCTCTCCTGTGTACTTCTTCACAATAAGCAAAGCACTCTGAATTTTACTTGCACTAGAAGCATAAATCTACAGGTAATACATATAAAATACATGAATGACTAGAGTGACTAGAGATAGATGCAGAAGTGTGATGCAAAAATGCAGATCCAGTTTTCTAAAGGGGTATCAATATTTTTATGGATCTCATCATGTGTGGACGAAACTTCAAGTTTTCCACCGGAGAGATGATAAGTCCACAGAGGTTGAATCGAAAGCTTCCGGTAGTCAATGCAGGCCGTTGCGCTCGGCAGCCTGCTACACTTTTTTTAGAGACGAATTATTTATTTCACATCGCCCTCCACATAGGCTTCATTCTTGGTACAATTCTAATGTTTAGGATAGCTGAAAAGATCTTATAGTGTATTTGAACATTTATTGTCCTCTAATTCTCTGCATTGAAAAATTTTCCTTTTTCGGCAGGAGTTTAGGGCGTAGTAACATCAGCCACTGCGGAAAGGGGTTTCCGAATTTAAATATAAAGTAAATATGCTGACCAAAAGGTGGTATGTGCAAATCAATCTCTTCCACCAGAACTTGATACCATCTGGTCCTGCAACGAAAATATTTTTCGCACCCCTAAGTATTTTTTTATCTCTTCGGCAGTGAATAATGGACTTTCCTTTTTCAATATTATGAGGTTTTTGCAAAACTAATTGAAGCGGATGATATTATTAGTATTTTTTTTGAACTTCAGCTTGGATCGATTTTTGACATAAACAGGGTGATTGCTGGAGAATCCCATCTATCCCACTTCGATATTCTTCTCCTTGCATCAGATAACACCCGTATTTTGTTAAAAATATGCTGCTTAATTTTCTGCAGCTTTTACTTGTTCAGTGTGTGATTGAAGATCACCAGTCCTTGGGCGAACTTTTGAACCCTTTCCGTAAAAGGGAAAGGGCACTCTACCTAGCCCATCCAATGTTCTTGTTCAGTCTATACAAGCGTCTCTTGGTGTTTTGATCCTCCATCGGTCTTATCCTTCGATTTTAATTGTCCAGAGGTCCTTTCGGGATATTCTCACAAAAGGCGGGATCCATTTCAGCCAGATCTTGTAGCTTAGGAGGAACAGGCATATCAATGTTCCTCCTTGCCCTGAAACGGACATCATCTCTCAGAAGCAGCTAGTCTTAATTTTGTTTCTTCCTCTTCGCCTGCGGCTTTTTTATGCAGAACTTGTCGAAGAAATCCACGTAAATATATATTTTACAAGAGGGCAAATCGCCAAATTCCAAAGTATTGTAAGATTTTAAATGGCAACTTTGCTGAATTCATGATAACTGTAATAGGGTTGTATCTATATCAGTAATATGCATTACTTCCATAGAAGTACAATTCAAATAAATAATTCAAATATAGCTGTTGCTTTTGGAAGCTTTCTGTGGTCGATCGAATCTTAAAGAGAATAAATTAACGTTCATTGAGACCCGAGGTAAAGTTCAACGTATTTATTTACAGTTTTCTTTTATTGAAACTACGATAGTTTAGGTATTGTCAGACTTTTTTAATACTGGAAAATAAAATAAAGACTATATTTTAATAAACTGTATGGATTTAATATTCTTTCTTTGCGTCACGCATACAACATAAAAAACTTGTGATATCCATTCTGTTTCGATATGACAATTTCTATGCAAAACGCCAAAACGCATGAAATTAAAAGAGATAAGTATATTAATACTTTTCAAACAAAATAGTGAAAGTAAGACATTTACAGACAACGGCTAGACCTGGGCTAAATAAATAAGTGGAGATTTATAAAGGGTACTCACTTTTAACTCCAGGAAAAATTCACGTCATTTCGCGGTTCGTAATCATTTTCCTCGATCATTGGAATTGAAAAGTTGAATCTGTTAAGGCACAAGATTATTTCATTTCAAGTAATCAAAACTTAACTGCACATTAAAGCAGCCTAAATTGAACTCTTCTCAATTTTCAACTTTCCAAATTAAAGAATTTGCATTAATTCTGTGGTTTTACTAATTACTGGGGCAGTGGAAATTTACGCTACTTACGTCGTTGCAGCGGTTAGTTTAAGTAAATTTTTTTTTTCTTTCAACTTAATTAAAACTTTTGTTGGCATTCCAATGGGGCGTCATAACTAAGAATTAATATTCGTCTCAAAATGAGCACAGATTTTTTTTCTTACCGTCAAAAATCGTCCTCTGTCATAGCTATGCAAGCGCCATGAATTTTTTTTTTTAATATTTTTTTAACTCCCATCAACATAAAATATATCAGTAAAACAGCCGAAACACGTCAAGGGACATGCAGAAGGCTCGAAAGTGCAAAATTAACCATTTTTTCAAAATTTCAAAACTCAAATAAATTATTTTTTTATACTAAGAAATAAATTGCGCTTATTAATTTCACTAAAAAAGTTACATGAGGTCGATGCGTTTCACCATTTTTTATAGATTCAATTGTTGTTGTGGAATAAATAATTAATTACTTGGCATAGAATTTATTTCCATAACATATGTAATTATTTGTACAGAATATAAGGGCGCTATTATTTTTTCTGCATCTCGAATATTTAAAGAAGTTGTTAAAATATAAGTTACTTAAGATATTTAAAAATAAATTTTTTTACGACCATGTGAGGTGGAATATTCGAACCTTTTTAAGCTAATAAAATGTGTTTCGAAAAAAGTAGCACTTACATAGTTATTCCGTGACACCCGTCATTTTATAATTATGAAGATTGAATGAAATATGGTGCATGGCAAAATATTTTGTTAAATACTATTAACAAGGAAAGGCGTTGATTAATTTCATGATTTGCTTTACAGACTCAATTCGAATGTCATCTGAAACTTCACACCACAATGTACTCGATCACGATTAAACCGGATTTAAGAATTTGAAACAGAACAACGGAAAAATAAGAGAAAAGGCATCTTCGGTATAAGTAAAGAATATTTGATAAATTAATACCTGATAAAGCATAAAAATGTGCACCGAGAAACTATTGGTTGTAAAATTTGGTATTATGATATAGCGGAAAATATATAATTACTTGTCATAATAATTGTTAATAGTTGCCATGCAGTGTTAAAAGGACTAATATTTTTTATGGAAAATTGAAGCTAGAAATAAGTGATATTTAGAAAAATAAATAATTAAACCATAATGGCAATAACTTGCAGTTTCTATTTCTAGTTGATAATTGATCATCATTATTTGAAAATTTAACTACTAGACTTTTCAATGCGAATTAACTTTTTTTGTTAAAAATTCAACAGCTTTGTTGAAAAATTACACTACTTTGTTGAACATATATTTTACTAGTGAGAATTAATGTCTTTAGTTGGACTTAAACTATTTAGTTAATAAATTGTTTTCTTGATGTTAGAAATAAATTTCTTGAACTCCAAATTTAGCTATTGAGTTTTTAAATAAAAATTGATCGCTTTTAAATTCAAATTCTACTGTTTGACTGAAAGTGAACTTTCTTGTTAAAAGTTCCGTGGTCGATTTAAACGCACATTGAGCGTAATATATGTATATAATTTAACTATATAATAATTAATTTTTTATAATAAAATATTAAAAAGCATCGATTGTTGGTATAATATGTAAAGAAAGGAGAAAACATTTTCCTTAGCCTGCATTTGAACCGGAAACGCCACTATCTATGAGCAGATCATTAACCAATTATGCTACCGATGCCTTAGCAGATCTTTCCTTGTTTACCCTAAACACTAGGTGACGCGACTGTGCATCTCTTTACCTTGTAAAACTTTTTTCTAATGTATACTTCAGTCTGAAGAATTTTACCAAATCAGAATATAAATTTAAGCAAATGATGTTTTTGTGCCGAGCAGGGTAGTAAATAATTTTGCATGTTAATAGTACATTATGAAACCATATGATACTTTCCCAAATGGACAACAATCGGAAAACAGAAAATCAGATACTCCTTAACTAGGACGTAAGTCGGAAATTCCGGCGCGAGTATTGGGGAAATATTAAATAATGTCGATTACTGCATAGTAGCATTCCTGGTTCAAATTTAGACTAACGCTGATTTTTTCTTGCTTTCAGAATATTGGACCAGTATTATTAATTATTATTATAAACCACACACACACACAAACACAAAAAC
>JAAAKG020133863.1:0-14027 GCA_010014905.2 Druon quercuslanigerum | reverse complement strand
TTATCAGTTCGCACAGTCTATGCGGTATGTACTCGCCACCGTGTTTAAGCATTTCAGCGTTAATACTGTCTACCCCGAAAGCTTTACCGTTTTTCAAGTTCTTGATTATACTCCTAACCTAAGTGACACAGTCCCCTAAAATGGTCTCTGAAAGCTTCTCTAACCCCGCCTGCATCATATTGCATTTCCCCTTTGATATTTCTCATGTTGCCAAATTCTGTACTTTTAATTCCCTTCATTGCTTTATAGAGTAATTACTTGCTTCCTTCAAAGTCGTTTTTTATTTTCTTCTCTTCTTCTGAGTTTTTGTAAATTTACAAAGCAACAAAAAAATATAGAATAGTCATTCTTAGTTAACTCCGTAAAAAAATTGACTCGTAGAAAAAAATACAAGCTCTTACTTTTCAATCGAAATTGTTTAAATAATTAATAGTTCCTATAAATTTACAAAGCAACAAACCATAAAGGAATGGAATAGTCATTCTGAATGTACTCCATAAACAAATTATCTCGTAGAAAAAACACAAACTCTTAGTTTTCAATCGAAATTGTTTAAATAATTAATATTCTTGTCAATTGGTGGAGCAACATAGCAAAAAGTCATCGCATAAGAGTTTGCCTTTTTCTACGAGTTAATTTGTTTACGAAGTACATTCAAAATGAGTATTGAATGTCTTTTTTCTTTGTTGCTTTGTAAATTTACAGGAAATATTAATTATTTAAATAATTTCGATTAAAAAATTAAGAGATTGACTTTTTTCTTCCAGTTAATTTGTTTATGGAGTCAACTAAGAATAACTATTCAATGCCTTTTTTCTTTGTTGCTTTGTAAATTTACAAGAACTATTATTTATTTTAAAAATTAATGTTAAAAATTTAAGAGTTTGACTTTTTTCTATGATCCAATTCATTAATTCATTCTTAGTTGACTCCATAAACAAATTGACTTGTAGGAAAAAGAGAAGCTTTTAATTTTCAATCGAAATTGTATTCAAATAATTAATAGTTCCTGTAAATTTGCAAAAGCATCAAAGAAATAACTGATTGAATACTCATTATTATTTGACTCCGTCAAAAAATTGAACCATAGAAAAAAGTCAAACTCCTAATTTTATAATCGAAATTATTTAAATAATTAATAGTTCTTGTAAATTTGTAAAGCATCATAGAAAAAAGTCATCGCATAGTCATACTTAGTTGACTCCATAAACAAATTGACTGGAAGAAAAAAGTCAAACTCTTAACTTTTTAATCGAAATTATTTAAATAATTAATTTTACTTGTGAATTTACAAAGCAACAAAGAAAATAGTCATTGAATGATCATTCTCAGTTGACTCCGTCAATAAATGGGCTAATAGAAAAAAGAATAACTCTTAATTTTTATATCAAAATTGTTTAAATAATTATTAGTTCCTGTAAATTAGCAAAAGCAACAAAGTAAAAAGGCAATAAATAGTCATTTTAAGTTGACTCCGTAAACAAATGGTTTAGTAGAAAAAAGCCAAACTCTTAATTTTTAAATCTAAATTGTTTAAATAATTATTATTAATTGTACATTTACAAAGCATAACCTTGTAAACGAATTGACTGGTAGAAAAAAAGACAAAATCTAATTTTTAAACTAAATTGTTTAGATAATTAATAGATCTTGCAAATTTACAAAGTAACAAATAAAAAAGTAATTGAATAGTCATTCTTAGTAGACTCCGTAAACAAATTGACTTGTAGAAAAAAGACAAACTCTTCATTTTTAATTGAAATTGTTTTAATAATTAATATTCTTGTAAATTTGTGAATTAACATAGAAAAGAGTCATCGTAGTCATTCTTAGCGGACTGCGTGAACAAATTAACTCGTTTGAAAAAGAAAAACTCTTAATTTTTTAATCTAAACTATTTAAATAAGTAATAGTTCTTGTAAACGTACAAAGCGACAAAGATAAAAGCCATAAAATAGACATTCTTAGTTAACTGCGGAAACAAATCGACTGGTACAAAAAAGACAAAATCATAATTTTTTAATCGAAATTATTTAAATAATTAGTTTTTCTTGTGAATTTACAAAGCAACAAAGAAAAAAGTAATTGAATAGACATTCTTAGTTTACGCCGTAAAAAAATTGACTTGCTCTTAACTTTTAATCTAAATTGTTTAAATATTTAATAGTTCTTGTAAACGTACAAAGCAACAATAAAAAGTCATTGATTAGTCATTCTTAGTTGACTCCGTAAACAAATTGACACGTAGAAAAAAAGACGAGCTTTTAGTTTTTAAATCAAAATTATTTAATTAGTTAATTTTACTTGTAAATTTACAAAGCAACAATGAATGAAATCATTGAACAGTTATTCTTATTTGACTCCGCGAACAAATTGACTGGTAGAAAAAATACAAACTCTTAATTTTCTATCGAAATTGTTTAAATAATAAATATTTCTTGGGAATTTACAAAGCAACATAGAAAGAAGTCAAAAAGAACAAACCCTTAATTTTTAATCGAAATTGTTTTAATAATTAATATTCCCCAATAAAAAAAGTCATTGAATAGTCATTCCTAGTGGATTCCGTAAACAAATTGGCTCGTAGCAAAAAGCCAAACTCTTAATTTTAAATCGAAACTGTTTAAATAATTAATAGTTCTTTTAAATTTGCTAAGCAACAAGGAAAACATGTAATCACTCCTAGTTGACTGCGTAAACAAATTGACTTGTAGAACAAAGAGAAACTCTTAATTTTGTTATCTAAATTGTTTAAATAATTAATAGTTCTTATAAATTTACGAAGCAACAATGAAATATAAATAGATTGGTAGAAAAAAGGCAATATCTTAATTTTTTCATCTATACTGCAAAAATAATTAATAATTCTTGTAGATTTACAAACCAATAAAGAAAAAATGGATTGAATAGTCATTCTCAGTTGACTCCGTAAATAAATTGACTCTTAGAAAAAAAGACAAACTCTTAATTTTCCCAGCGAAATTGTTTAAATAATTAATAGTTCTTGTAAATTTACAAATCAACATAATAAATTGATCCTATTTTTTATAAAATAGCCATTTATGAAAATTGTTTAAATAATTACAATGTTCGAAGATGAAATAAATGTTAAAAAAAATGAGCTTCACTCGAATTCGTCACGATCGCCCTAACTTAATCGCTAGAAATGTTTACATCCAGAATGTACACAAATCCCTCGAACTTGGCTTGACGCGCGTTAGGCCGTTACTGGATCAACTTTCAAATATAGGATAGTCAAATTTTCAATAGAAGAGATGCACCTTCATAACCCCACCCCCCTTTTATACTGTTAAGGTAATTTATGAAAAGTACCTTAGTCCACTTTTTCCTTTCAGGGCTACAGCACTGGTTGGGCGGATTTCATTTTTCAAGAATTATTCGTTAACGGTAATGGAATTATGTGGCCATTCAGACATAGCAAAGCTCTAGCAGCCTAACGGAAATGAAACCGTCTTGCAGAACCAAACAGTCGTGCGTAAAGCTCTTACACTGTCAGAGCGGTGAACGACATCGACTGAGAGTGAGAGACGATCGACTGAAAGCAGACAAGGACAAAATAAGACTTCTCCCCTTGGGTGAAAAAGAGAGAAGACGTGAAGTGAGGTGGGGAAAAAAGGAGGGGGAATGAATAGGCTGGAACGCAACGGGACGGAACGAAGGGGAGCTCGCAATCAAATATACATGAGTTCATTAAGATGATATTTATTGAATCAAAGGTATTGGCATAATGCCAGAAGCACAATAGTGCCAAAATCCTCGTCTAATCTCCAATTTCGTTACTACCCAATACTCACCTAGTCAGCAGAGTCGCTTCTGAAAATGCACACCTGTTTTTCAAAATAATATTGGTCTTTTTTAATTATCTATGTGTTCTTGACATTTATTTAGGAAGCAATTTTCGTTTTCTGAATTGTCAGGGTTCGTTTGGTAGTTATTACTTAAATATTATACTAGAAAATTTTGCATTGTTATCAACTTTCTTGGAATATTCTGGTTTTTTGTTGAGTATTTGGGAAGGTTCCAGATTTATAAAAAATATTTCTATATTTTCGAACATTTTCTGTGAATTATGAAAGGCGCTTGAGGTTTTAAAAATGGTATGGAATGTTTAGGAATCATCTAGAATTTTATAGAATATGCTTTTGTTTGAAAAAAATCTTCGTAGATTACGGAATATTCTTGATAGGGAGCGGATTAGAGTCACTGTGAAGTTAACTGCCGGGCGCAGTAATTCTCAATAATTAAAACCTCCTAATTCCTAAAATAATTAATCATTTTCAGCACAGAGATTTTCGATTATTATAAAGATATTCTAAACTATTACAAAATTTTGAGATATTAGAAAATTGTCCAGATTTTGGAAAGTCTTGACTTATTTGAACTATTTAGGAATTTTATGGAATATTCTGGACTTTTCTGGATCATTCTGCAAAGGTCTAGTTTTTGTAAATTAATCTGAAACGTTTTATAATGTTCCATCAAGTTTCGGAATGTCCTAAGAGTGTTCTAAAAGTTCGTGAAATATTCTAGAATGTTCCTGATTTGTGTGAACACTTCAAGAATTCTGCTGTTTTTATATTTTAAGAATTTCTGAAATTTTATAGAATGGACTAAAAATTTCTAGATTATTCAGGAACAATTCTAAAAAGTTGAAGCAATTATCAACATTTGTCTACTTTCCCAATATTTATTTTATTGGACGAGAATTGAACTATTTTTTCGAAAATTCAATTTTTTGGTTAGAAATTAAATTCTCTGACTAAAAAATTAACTGTTTCATTTTTGGTTTAAAATTTGATTAATAATTAATATTATAGTAAATTTACAAAGCAACAAAGAAAAAAACATTGAATAGTCATTCTTAGTTCACTCCGTAAACAAATTGACTCGAGGAAAAAAGACAAACTCTTAAATTCGTTTTTTTTTTTATTAGAAATTAAATTCTCTGACTAAGAAATTAACTGTTCCACTTTTGTTTTAACACTTGATTAATAATTAATATTCTAGTAAATTTACAAAGCAACAAAGAAAAAAGCATTGAATAGTCATTCTCAGTTCACTCCGTAAACAAATTGACTTAAATAATTCAAATAGTATATATTATATAATAATGTGCGATCGAAGTGTGTGGTACGGCGGTTGTAGGAAGAATGTCTGGTGATGCATGGTGGAATGATGAAATTAAATAGTTAACTATTTGATTAAAAATTAAACTCTTTTGATGGAGGATTTAACGATTCTGTTGAAAATGTATCCTTTTTGGTTGCGCTTAACTGTATTTAACAAAAATTAAAACTGATTTTGATTTTAAATAATTTTTTTATTTATTTAGCACTTCGTGGTCTAGGTGAATTTCACTGACGTGGTGGTCTAGGTGGGACTATTAAGTCCATGACGTTTTTCCCATGTTATTTTTATTTTTACAGTCTGGCAAAATTTATAGTTATTCTCCTGAGTCAATAGAAAAAATTGCGAGCAACTATTTTGCTAGTTGCACTTTTATATTTTTGAAACATTCAATTATCTAAACACAAGTTCTGAAAAATGGGAAAATTACTAAGAAATTCATATTTTCTTAAAAAATGCATTTTCTGAAAAAGCACATTACACATTTACAGTACTCAAATAGGACTTTAAAAAATATGCTGGGTGGGCCATTTTAATGTATCCACCCCAAAATCTCCAGAACTAAGCGGTATACAAAAAAATTGTTCAGACAAAAGTTGCTCAGGGAAATGGGACCATCTTTCTGCAAAATCGGTTTTGACCTTCAGATCCATTTTCATTGTTATTTGAAGGTCACATTGATTTTTTTTAATGGGATCCCCTATTTTTGACATTAGATTCTGAAAGAGCGGGGAATTCTACGTCCGAAATTATAGTTAGAGTCAATTTTCACGAGGTCAAATAAAGGTTAAGTCGAGGTCAAATTAAGAAATCCTGCAGAACATGATTTTTTTATTTTATTATTTTTATTATAAACGTTTTCACAGGCTTAAGATGGTTCCTGCCCAACATGTTGATAGCATTTTTGGTTTTAGAGTTAGATTTTTATATTTTAGAATAGTTTGCACGAGGCTGTCCCGTTATATATCATCAGTCACGGACGCATTTTTACAATGCAATGAAGTGATCTGATGAGTGCAGTGTGCCCCCAACATATTGGACAAAGCCTGGGTTTTTACCCCATCAATGACGGACTGGGTTGCAGTCAAGTGCACGATGGGGGGACCTACAGCTTAAGGTGGGTTCCGAACCACCAGAACCTCGTTAAAGGTACATAAAAAAATTTCCAGAGGTACCGGCTCAGGGAACGAACCCCGGACATCTGAGGTGAAGTCCGAGCGTCTAACCAACTGGGACCAACAACCTTAATCACTTTAAAGTTGAGGCCAACTTGGAAGGTCATTCGAAGGTCAAAGTATGGAGCTTGTTGGTTTGGAGCTTGTGAATTTGTGGGTTTGGTTTCGGGTGTATTATATAAAGAAAACAAACACTTTGACCTTCGAATGACCTTCCAAGTTGGCCTCAAGGTCAAGTTGATCAAGATCGTTGGTCCTAAATTCACCCCAGCTTTTTGTTGCCCAAACTTGTTAAAAAAAAAAACAAACAAAAAAACATGTTCTGTATGATTTTTGAAATTTGACCTCGGTTTAATCTTTGTTGGACCTCGTGAAAATTGACTCTAACTCAAAAACGGGGGCTCTTATTTCAAAAAATCAATGTGACCTTCAAATAACCTTGAAAATTGATCTAAAGGTCAAAACCGATTTTGCATAAAGATGGCCCTCATTGTCCTGAGCAACTTTTGTTTGAACAATTTTTTGTTAACCGCTTATTTCCGGAGACTTTGGGGTGGATAGAATAAAATGGTCCACCCTGTATATCTCCATAGTAGCGACTGAAAAAGTATAATTATTTTTATCACTGTAAATTTACGTATTTCAGGGAGGCTCAGGCGAGCAAAATTACTAATTAAAACAAGTTTTGTCAGTTTAAAAACTGTATTATTATTTGGTCAATAACTCATTTTTGTTGTTAAAAATTAAAATATTTTGTTAAAAATTTAATTATTTAGTGGAAAGTCCAACTATTTGGTTCAAAATGCATATTTCTGTTAAAAATTAAACTGCCTTTTAAAAAATTAATTTTTTTAGTGTGAAGATTCAACTATTTGGTTAAAAAATAAATCTGCCACTGTTTTTGTCTAAAGTTTATTTTCTTTCGTTGAAAATTCGACCATTTATTATAAAATTGATTATTGACTTATTTTTCTAGTTTAAAAAATCAATTAGTTTGTTAAAAATGTAACTTCCTATTGAAAATTCATCCATTTGATTTGGAAATTGATGTTTTTTTGTTGAAAAGTTCTTTGTTGAAAATTAAACTATTTAAAAAATTCATCTATTTTGTTGAAAATGTAATATGTTTTGACTTGAAATCTTAAGCGTTTCATTTTAAATTCAATTGGTACCCAGTCTTGAGATTGTAAACAATAGGTTTTTAGGCCCTATGTGGATGACTGTTGGGGAGATTGGGTGTATGTATAAAAAAGAGCTTTATTTTTTTAACGCATTTTTTCAACTACTATTTAATAACACAGTTCCGCAACAAAAAGTAGGAGTTCCGACGGATCAGACTATTTAAATTCTAACGTATTTTGGGTCGCTGAATCCGAAGTAGGAGTTTGGGTCGCTGAATCTGAATCCGAAGTTGAAATGCCGAAGTTAGCTCTTGTTTTCTTCGTAACCTTAAGAAACACGTGTTCCGTACAATTTTTGCGGTTATAAAGAAAAAAAGTTCTATATTTGGAATTAAAACTCGGAATCGGATTCAGCGACCCACAATACGTAAGAATTTACAAGTCTGGTACGTCAAAAGGGTATTCCGACGGACCAGACAGTTGCTGTTACATTAAAAGAATAAGAAAAGAAAGTAAATTATAATATTTTTTATATTTATAGTAACGCTCGAGGTACGAGTAACGCCTTGAAGTTTTAAAGATTTTTACCGGCGCTGAATGCAGAATTACCTTGTATTTTTTTTGAATCTTTGAAATTATTTTATGTAATTGAATTGAGAACCCCAGGCCATTACGTCCATGGATTTGCTCCCACCTTCGGAAATCACGGCACCGAGCACTTCCAGCCTTGCCATTTCAATTATCCCACTTTTAGCGGGCTTATTTAAATCCTAAGTGCACACTCACGAAGACTACTTGCGCGACAGAACTGCAGACGGCAGCCGGTGGTACCAACCTTTCCTACGTTCGTTCGGGCAGAGTGCATTTGCATTCGCTTCATTATTTACCCAATCGTCTCGTTTCCCTTGTTTCCACTTTGGTACATCTATAGAGAAGGAAGGGCCTTCGCTAAATCATTGCCGACTATTCCAAGAGCAAGGAAATAGCACCTTATTATACTGGAAATTTGCTCTTAAAAAAAAAAACTAGTACAAAAAATAGAAGAAACTTCCTCAAAAATCAAATTTTTAATTTAAATGAAAAGTCAGAGAGCGCTTCTGAAATAAATCAGTGCTGAATTAAAACCTGCAAAGTTTCACTGAAAAATATTCTTAGGTTCCGAGAAAAATGAGAAATCCAATTCTAAATTAAATAAAAAGAAACAAATTTCAATTTACTTTTTACCTACTGAGCACCTGAATCAATAAAAAAAGCTTCGTTAAAAATACTAATAGGTTTGGAGAAAATGGAGGTGGAATTTTTTTTGATCGATATGGACGTTTGGCGTGAAAAAAAATCTTTGGTTAGAATACAAAATTTTTGCAATTGACAAAAAAATCTTTGGACGTGATAAAAAAAATTTCTTGATAAAACAAGTTTAGTTTAAAAATAGTACTAAGTTTTAAGAAAATGGAGGGAAGGTTTTTTCTTTCGTGATTCAAGGTTCAATCAAATATGGACAGTTATGAAAAATAAAAATTACTAATTTTCGAGAAAATGTAGGATGAATTTTTTCACTCTGCACGTTTGGACAGTCATAAAAAATACAATTTCCAATTCCAAAAAAGTAAGAATTTTCTCTTTAGCTAGTGAATTGACGAATCAATGTAACAATAGTTTGATAAAAAAATATTATTAAGTTTCGAGCAAAATGAGAGGAATTTTTTGTTCGCTCAAGGCATACGTTTGGGCTTGATGAAAAAAGCTTTGGACGGTGATCATTACAATTTTTAATTTTATAAAGTGAGGATTAACTTTTTTGCTATTAGGTTGATGAATCGATACAACAATAATTTCATTAAAAAATATCAATGGGTTTCGAAAAACTAAAGATGGATTGTTTCTCGCTCGAGGTGCATGTTTGGACGTGATAAAAAATCAAATTTTCAATTTAAAAAAAAAAGTGAGAATTTACTTTTCGCTTCAAAACTTGTTAGTTCTTTGATAACATTTTTTAAAAATGTAACTATTTTGTTGAAATTTTTTAATTTTTTTGGTTTGAAACTTAATTTATTAATTCAAAATATATCTACTCTATTGCCGATCGACAAAGTATCTTTTTTATATGAAAATTCCTGTGTTTTTATGAAAATCTTTTTTTTGATGGAAAATTAATTATTATGGTTGAAAATTCAACTATATGTTACAATAGTAATTTTTTTCTATTGAAGATTCATAATTATTCATATTCGAACATTCATTTCTTTGGTTATGACTTTAACTAATTTATCGAAAACTCGTTTTTAATAAGTCAAAATTGATTTTTGTTACTGTTAACATGACTATTCCATGTTGAGCTGAAAATGTATTTTTTTGTTAAAAACTCATGTATTTGTTCAAAATTCGCCTTTTTTGGTGGAAAATTAATCTTCTTAATTAAAAATTCATTTTTCTGGTTAAAGAATCCTCATTTTGGTTGAAAATTCATTTCTTCCTTTAAAAATTTATTTACTAGTTTGAAAATTCATACATTTTGTTCAAAATTCATCTTTTTGGTGAAAATTAATTTCTTTGGTAGAAAATTTAGCCCTAATGAAAAATTTATAACGTTGAAGGAAAAAGAAAGAATAGGCAGGGGAAAAATCAGATACAGTTAGGCAAGTTTAAAATTGGTATTTGTAGCAACTCTTTTTGTGAAATAATGAGTCTTACTTTGCTGATATTTTGAACCAATAATTTTATTTTTGTAAATTTGTAGGTAAGGTCCTTATGGAATACTACCTTTCAACCGTTTATTTCCTACTTTGATTTTGTATGTTATAAAACATTACGTCATTTGTACCATTTATCTTCTGCTCGATTAAACGAATGTCAACCTGCCAAAATCCCTTGTGTGCAGAAAGTCATTTGTTAACTCTGTTCAGTGTTTCCTTCAGTTTATTAAAAAATAATAAAAATTCGTGTATCATCGAACAAAGAAAGGAAACAGCTTCATCAAACGACAAACCAACCAATCTCCCCTGGGACCAATCTCTGGGTTTCCCCCATGGTTTTACTGTAAAAATTTGTTTTCATTTCCCTGGAGGTTTTTCAAAGAAAATGAAAATTTGTGCAAGACGATGGAATTATCATTTATAATAATCTTTATTTAATTAATTCTGTTCATATTGAAGCTTCTATATTTTCGCTCCATTTTGGCGTGGTTTTCGTCTCGTGACTTTCTATCATGCCAATGTGACAGTTTATGAGTACACGACAGTTTGACATTTGATAAAATTGGCTTCAAAATGAAGTTCTTCTCCTTGCACAGAAATGTCTTATCGATTATTTTCAAGTAATTGATTTTGTACTTTGGATAAAATGATTAAAGTTTAAAAATCATGATCCACAATAGGATAGTCCAAATTTATACTAGTAAAAAGTCGAGTTTTAATTTTTGTGATAGAAAATAATTTTAACAAATATTTCTACAAATTACTTGAATTTTCAAGAAAGTTGTGGATTTTCAAATCTAAAAAGACCATTTATCTAAAAAACTGTTGAATTTTCAGCCCAAAAATTTAAACTACTAACAAAATACATGAATTTTCTAGCAAGAAGTTGAGTTTTAAACTTAGAAAGGATCAAATTTTAATAAAAAATGGAATAATTCAGTTATCAAATGGAAACATTAATTTTGAACGGAAGCAAAGCAAATTTTCAACAAAATAGTTCAATTTTTAACAAAAATGTTAAATTTTTAAGCCAAAGAGGCCAATCATCTACAAAACAGTTACATTTTTAACCCAAAAATATAATTTTTTAACATAAAATTTGATTTTCCACCAAATAGTTTATTGTTCAAATGAATGGTTTATTTAGTTTATATAGATTAGTTTAACTAATCAGTTAATTTTTCTACTAACTTCTTGAATTTGCAAGCCAAAAGGATGAGTATTCAACAAATTAGTTGAGCGTTACATAAAAAAGAAGGTAGTTGAAATTTCACCAAAATAATTAAATTATATCAAAATAGGTGAAGTTTAACCATATAGCTAAATTTTAAATCTACCAAGATGAATTTCCAACAAAAAGTTTTATTTTCCACCGAAATTTTTCTCAAAATAGTTGAATCACCAATGATGACAAAAAGTGGAATAGTTAAATTTTTAGACAAAAAAATGCACCGTTTTCGAGTAAAAAATTCCCTAAGTTTAAAAACCGCGATTTTTCCGTTTTTCATAGACGTGTAAGGGGATGAAAAAAATTTTTTTCTTCTCTGCACCACGGAAACATAAACATTGAACCTTTCCCTACAATCTCCAAAAAACCGTTTTTCAAAATTTAACTGAAAACCCCTTTATTTTTCAATTAACATTTAGCGTGCGCGAGCGTCTCGCCTACGTGTGCTGATGCAGTTGTCTCTCTTGCGCTCGCGCAATGGAACTAATTATGAGTGATAAAGAGCAACAAGATGCTCTCATTCCTCTTGGCTGTGAATCAAGGTTAAATGTTGATAATTATAGAGCTTTAGACAAATTTTATTTGAAAATTTTGAATAAAGAAGGCAAAAATTACGGATGAAGCTAGAGCTATATGTATTTCGCAAAGCTGTGATATTGATGTAAATCTCGCAAATTTTTCGTGTACTTTAAACGCCTTATACTTACATATACTACAAGCTGATCTACAAACTTATATTTGGAATAATTTTATACATGCTCATTACGTACCATTAGAGTTTATTGACTTTCGATTTAAGTCCCTCCGTTTTCGGCCTTCCTAAAACTGCTTAACAACGCAGTTTGCTCAGGGGAACAGGGCGAGAGCGGTTGCGACAGTCGTCCGATAAGCACCGCAGTGCGCTAGTACTAAGTCAAATTATTGGACTGAAAGCGAGTTTCGTGTACGTTACTTCTTTTATTTATGACAAACAGCGCGTCACCTTAAAATTTCATTAAACAATGTAAGGGTAAAAAAACGTGCGCCACTAAGTCATGTAATTGTAAACAAATAATTAAAAATGTGTATCATTGTGTATTGTTTAACTTTTAAAGTTAAGCGAGAGGGCGAACGCACGAGAAACAATTGCACTGGCACACGCAGACGAGACGTTCTCGCACGCTAAATGTTAATTGCAAAACAAAGAGGTTGCCAGTTGAATTTTGGAAAACGGTCTCTTGGAGATAGTAGAAGAAGGTTCAAAGATTATGTTTCCGTGGTGCAGAGAAGAAAAAAAATTTTTAATCCCCATACACGGCTCTGAAAAACGAAAAAATTGCGTTTTATTAGATTTTGAAGATTTTTTTACTCCTACGAAAAAAACACTAGGGACCTTTTTTGTTCAGAATGGTCAAAAGAATCATAATTTTTTTGCGGATCAAGAAACTCATTTTTACTAATTAAAAAAATGGTTTAAACAAATTGTGACCAGATTGCGCGGTGGCAACTTACATTTTTTTATTCTGTAGGATGTAACGGACATAATTAGACAAAAATTTTCCTGTTGAATTAATTTTCCAGGACTCCACCAATTTCTCTAATCCCAGAGAAGTAAAGGAGGCCTTCTGGGACACTTTAAATCACATGATAAATATTTGCGATCACGGTAAAAGCATAATTCTGCTAGGAGATATAAATGGATGGGTGGGCATCCAAAATTAGGATACAGAAAGAGTACTAGGTAATTTTGGGGATCCAACATCAAACTATAACGGAGAGAAATTAGTATGCTTACGCTTAGAAAGGGGTCTGTTTATTACAAATACTTGGCTCAGGCATAAAATTATCCATATGAAAACCTGCGGTCTAAAGGAAATAGCCAAAATATAATTGACTTTGTTGTTGCAGATGAAAGACTAAGAGAGCTAGTCAAAGATACAATGGTTATGAGGGGTTCTGAATGCAATAGTAATCAAATCAATTCGCATACGTGAATCAAAATTGAGAACCTAGAGAAACCTGATGTGCGAATATATTTCCAAAATAAGATGATGGATAGCATAGATAAGGCAACTTGGGAGGCGCTTATACGAAATAAAGATATAGAAGACGCATGGACTATGTTCCGGGATGTCATTGTTAGATGTGCGATCGAAGTGTGTGGTACCCCGGTTGTAGGAAGAATGTTTGATGATGCATGCTGGAATGATTAAATTGAGGCTGTCCAAAAATCGAAAAAAGAAGCGTACAGGAGCGATGAGGAAAGAAATAGACGTGTAAGTGATTATAGACGGAAAAAGAGAATACTCAAGCGATTAATTAGAGAAACCAAAGATAAAATTAGAGCAGAAGAAGAGAAGAAAATACAAAACGACTTGGAAAGATGCAAGAAACCACTTTATAAAGCAATGAAGGGAATTATAAGTACAGAATTCGCAACATGAGAAATAGTAAAGGGGAAATGCAATATGAGGCAGGCGGGGTTAGAGACGCTTTCAGTGATCATTTTAGGGGACAATCCGGAGATGAAGATATAGGAAGTCACAAATGCGATGTAGAACACAGTGCATTAGAAAACTCGATTGAGAAAGTCTGTGTCACTGAGATTAGGGATATAATCAAGAACTTGAAAAACGGTAAAGCTTCCGGGGTAGACAGTATTAACGCTGAAATGCTTAAACAC
>JAAAKG020133862.1:0-14028 GCA_010014905.2 Druon quercuslanigerum | reverse complement strand
AGATGCAGCTTCAATAAAAGATATAAATCTTCAACTTAATTTAGAAACAAAAACTATAATAGTTCAATTTTCAGGAAAAATAATTTCAAGCAAACAATAAATATTTACATGTCAGATAAGAAAATTAATTTCCATCTAAAAGAAACTTATTTTCAGCCAAAGAAATTAATTTTTAATTACATAGATGAATTTTCAATCAAAAAATTAAAATTTTTGAGTAATTAGTGAAATTTTCAACCAATAAGATGAATAGATTTTTTCGTTTAAAGAAATTAATTTTAAATAAAAAATAGAAGAGTTAAATTTTTTACAAAACAAAACGTTTTTTAAACAATAAATCTTTAGATAAAAAAATTTAATTTTAAGTCAAAAATATGAATTTTTATCGAAAATGATAAATTTCCTACCAAAAATAAAATACTAAAATTTTCTGTTGGTAAAATAAATTTTCAACTAAAATTACATTTTCAATCACGGAAATTAATTTTTAATGAATAAAAGACGAATTTTCAGCAAATATTTGAAATTTTACTTAAAATAGATCAATTTTCAGTCAAAAACTTAATTTTCAATAAGATCTAAATAATAAAATTTTCATCGAAGAAGATTAAATTTCTATAAGAAACAATTAATTATCAATGAGAAAAAACTAATTTTCAATCAAGAAGTTAAATTTTCTACCAATAGGATGACTTTTTTATCAAAATAGAAACATTTTTAACAAATAAGATGGATTTTTGACCAAATATTTAAATTTTTAAATGAATTTTCTATAAAAAAAAGAAAGTTAGTCACAAAGTAGCATAAATATTCTTCCACAATTTCTAAATAAATACAATAAAATACAGGAATTTTTAACTCAAAAGAGATTAATTCACCATAATAATAAAATTGTAAAATATTCTTAAATTGATGAAACAATTGAAAATTTTATAAAGACTGCAAAAAAATTCGGTGACCTTTACAGAAAATCTGTGCTGCCTGTATTTTAATTGTCCAAAAAGTCTGGAAAATCTATATAATGGTGACCTTGAATTTGACCTTGAACTTGACCTTCAAGGTCATTTCAAGGTCATCTTTGTCTTTTTATATGGGAACCTCTATTTTTGACACCGGCAATTGCCATTTTGATTTTTTTTAAATTTGGATCTTCAGACATTAAGAAATATGTTTTTTTTTACAATAATGTAGCATTTTAATTGACACCTGAAAAGTTGTCAGCGAGAAACAAAGAAATAATGATTTTTAAAAAAGATTGGGCGGATATCTAGAATGTTTTGAAAATTTTGAATTTTAATTGTCATAACGTGTTTCAAATTAAAGTATCCGCCATTTTGTAAATTTGAAAGAAAAAATTTTGTGTTGAGGTATATTTGAAGATAGTCTAAAGTTCATAATTTTAGAGAGTCAAAGGACTCTGAAATATAAAAAATTAACTGCATTTAAAATTTTGCGGTATACTTTCACTCAATGTTAATTATATGAGAAAGTTTGACTGCTTTGGGCCATATTTTAATATTAGCCGATTTCGCTCGGTGCAGATAATTTTTTTGGTCATTCGAAGAAAATAGGAGGGTGAGGCGAAAGAAATACAATAAAAAATCCATTAGTGGTAAATAAGAACCACCACAGTGTACCATAATATATGCTTTGATAAAATATGCATTTAAATAACCCTCAAATGCCTTATAGAAACTTATAAAAATGGACATATAGAACCATATAGAACCATATAGAACCATATAGAGGAATACAATTTCTATATGGTTCTATATGTCCATTTTTATAGATTTCTGTAAGACATTTAATGGGGGAAAGTACGCACAGTACATACCTATCAAGTCTAATGAACTGTGGATAATGTATCGACGGAACCGTACAAACGGTGTTGAGAGTAGTTTTATGCGTAAGCCTCCAACTTTCGAATCCTTCTGCGGACTTTTCCATGAGTATGCATGGATGAAGGAGCCATCGCAGTCAGGCAAACACTCACGCTCGAGGAATGCGGATTTTTCTTTTAAATTCAAGATACAGCGCATTTCCGTCATGTTACAAACCCTCATATGCGCTTTACGGGGATACCGAAAACTTACGCATCCACACTTTTCTATCATATGCTTGATAGTCAACTGGAATAAAGTAATAATTAACTTTTCCTGTATCTACCTATTTCTTAAAAGAACATTTTTGAAAATCCCATTTTTTTGCAATACTTGACACTTCACACTTGAAATTTTAATGTAATTCACAGCTAGATGCGAAACTTACATCAATTATACAGCCCTCATAACTATAATGTTTGTAGACAGAATTGGGGTCATTTTCATTCGAAAAGCGACATTCACGTTTATCAGGCGATAAACTCTTCACACCTTCATCATTAATTATATCCTCAATGGTAAAATCAATTCCAGTTATTTTACCCTCTTTTTTCACGATCTTGTTATCACTAGACGTGAGAGTGGGTATGTCGTAATTATTTATAAAGTAAACCTATGAAAAGTGTGATAAAAGTTTGCCGTATTAAATGTACTCTGTTGCTTGATATATGCATGATTCAATTCATAAAATTACTTTAGACTTCGAGTTTTTTTTCAATTTACTAACTTTCACTTCTGCCTTGCGGTACCAAATCTTAAACTGCTCTGTAAAATTAACAGCGAGATAGGCTTGTTTCGATACACGATTTACGATGAATTTGATCCGGGATTGCTCATTCGAAAGTTTTGTGTGGACAGAGTTGAGTATGTAGCAGAAGCCTACAGGACTTTGGAGTAAACCAAATTCGTCACAGCAGTTGAAAGATCTTTCATTCCATCTGCATTCCGAAAATATGTTTGAACAATTCACCTGTGCCTACATGTTAAGTATATCAGAGATGTTACAAAATCTTTGCATGTTATTTTTGAAAAATTAAACAATTTTAAGAAAAATGTGCTCCTTGGCGGATCTAATGAACGGGGAAGGATACGCTACAGCGAATCCTTATAGTATCTCTTCCGTGCATCAAATCCCTTCCATGCAACAAAAGCTAGAAAAAAAACAGTATGATGAATCTGAAATTATGGTAATTTGGATTCTACCTTCAATTTTCCGTG
The DNA here is from genome assembly GCA_010014905.2 of Druon quercuslanigerum. NCBI lineage: Eukaryota > Metazoa > Arthropoda > Insecta > Hymenoptera > Cynipidae > Druon > Druon quercuslanigerum. The sequence continues at coordinate 10,930 of JAAAKG020133862.1, read as the reverse complement.
AGAAGGTCACGGAATAAGTGCAATACTTTCTTGCAGCGATAAAAAATGTATAAAATACAATACCTGTCATTAACCGGTTTGACCACTGCACCCCCCTGAAGTAATGCGAAAGCGGTTCCGGGGAGGAATTATGCCAAGGAGAAAGGGTAGTGTTTTTTAGTGGGTCGTTCGTAGCATCATGATAGTGATCAATATTTATATATATTTATTTATATATATTTATATATAAATATATATATACTATATATATATATATTTTTTTTTATATATATTTTATATTTAAATATACTAAGATCGCTGTAGCGATGCTATCAATATTACCACATTACCGAGAAGTGCGAACCCTTCTCGGTGTGTTATAAGAATTTGTTCACTAGCCCTCGTAAAAAAAATAAAATAAACAAAAAAAGGCGTGTCATTAACAGAGGCTAAAGACTACTTAATCGACTATGGATGCGCTTTAATTCTTCTTCAGCAGGAGTTATGACATTTTTTATATTCTTAACGCTGCAAAAAAAACTATTGCAATTATTGCGTAACATTATAATGGAAAATTTACGCTGTGGCGTATCCTTTCCGTTAATTCGGTCCGCCAGGGGTATACTTTGCTGTATATTGAAATTAAATCCTCAGCAGTTAATACGCCATCCAATTCCTCAACGTAACCGTCTCCCATCATTAATTTTTGGCTGAATCTTCGTCCGTTTGACCGACGACCATCGATTATGCTGTATTAAATTTAGTAGCAAAGATTATATATAATTGCAGAACACCTACTAGTTTAGAGTTTAGAGTTGAGATTATAAATTCTAACGTACTTGACTGCATAGTCATCCGCTTCTTTCGAAAACGAAGTGCAAAATGCCAATGTTGGAAATGGAGTTATCCAGTTGAGGTACGATGTTTCAGCAGTGATAGCAAGGGGCCGATTAATGAACTCGTCGAATAAACTTACAATTATTACTGCGCAACCGTACCAATTCAAACCACAAATGATAATCCAAAATAATCTGCAATTTAAACATATCCCGGTACACGGTGGGGCTGAAGAATTTTATATGAAAAGTTCGAGGACCCTAAAGTTATGAGTGGGAAGTTGTTGTAAATGGTGCCTATAATCAATTTTTCATGAACCTACACAGTAAAAACGAGGCATTCATTTTTATCCGGGATACTTTTTTGGGTGTTCTAATATGATCTCAGAAATAGTATATTTTAGTACCAGTTTCTGTCTTGTTTAATTTGCTAACTTCATATTGATAAATGATCCGAGATACCGAACTAAATTGATTCAGAGAGTGCATTGTTTCAATTGTTCCAAACATCAATCTCACCAAAACAAAAAATAGATCAAAAGACTAGAGATCGGAACGTTTTAGGTTGGACAGAAACCTTCAGGATTGAGTGAATTTGAAAGACCAAAAGATCTAACAGTTTGAGCACGCACGACGTTGACATACTGTCCATGTCATTTTGGGGTTACGTTGATTTCTGAACTTGACAGTTTAGAATTTTTTTGTCAGATTTGCTTGTTGTCAGATGATTCTTATTTCACGCCTATTTCGATCCACAAATTGACCTTATTTAATTAAATTGGTGGGTCAAACTGAAGTGGGATTGTTTTGTTGCGTGAACTGTTTTAATAACGAATTAGGTTCTAAATCGAGTCTTAGTTTTTACAGTGTAAAATGATCCGTGACAAATTCATTAAAATTGCTATGTATAATAACTTAAATGCTAAATAAGCTGGTACAACCATATGTTAGGAGCTTGAAAAAGTATAGAAGCATGTTAAAGTACTTGAAAATCATTATTGAAATAGTAATATAAAAATTACAAGTTATTGTACGTACTTACAGTTTGAGTATATTTAGCAAGTATATTGGCACGTTTTAAACTAAGGAAAACTAATATTTAATGAAAATATAACATAATTCATTAAGGTTATTTATTATATTCGCGAAGAGCTTTAAGTAAATTTTGTGCGTACTTCGGATAAGTCTTTTTCACTTTATACTTAATCCACATTTTTTTTAAATTTGCATAAGCAGATTCCACAGCTTAGTCCGAGTAGCACCCCAATCCTTTCTTTTTTTCTCACACAAAAGTCTTTAATATGAAAAAAACGGTGTGCACTTTCGAAGTTACTTTTATCTCTAAATCTAAATAACTTTTTTTTAAACAGCGATCTTGAGAAGGTAATCTGATTTTAAAGAATTTGAAAAACAAGAATCTACAACCTCTATGAGTGCGTCAAAACATGTAACAAATTGCATAGAAGAAAAATTATAGGTTGTTGTGCAAATTTCATGTGAAACTTCCACTTTTTTTAATAATGTTTTACACGAATTTCCATTAAATCCTGCACTATCCACATAAGATTTCTCGGTTGGCATTGCACTTTTTAGCCCACATTTTACAAATTTGTTTCTATTTTTTGGACATACTGTTGAATAAAGTGTTTACGACTCCGATCAACAAATGTAACTCGTTCGGTGCAATCACGACAATAATTTGCTTTCCAAGCTTTAAAATTTTCAATGCAACCATCAGTTGTTATCAACACACCTTTAGCGACCAATCAATATATTCAATAATTTTAGATCCGCTGAAACTTTACCTTCGAAATCCTTTAGATTTAAGAAGTCCCATAAAACTGATCAATTATCATGATTTTATTCAGGAAACTCTTCCTTTATTATAACTTTGCGGTTTGTTTTTGCTTGGAAGCACCAACTCATTGTCCAACGATTTAATAGATATTGTTATTTTTAAAAAACCTCCACCGCCATCTGCACCAATTTTAATCTACGCTTTATCTGCTCCATGAGATTCCTTAACATCATCGATTAGTTTTTGAATATTTTTACCAAATACAAAATATTATTCTTTTGGCGTATTTTCCGTTTTAGAGCTAATTAACTGGCATTTCGTTACATCAAAATGGGAGTCAAGTGAATGATTTAAAGCTTTGATTTTGTTTTTTAGATTAGGTTCAAATATTTTTCTTTTCTTCGCTGCACTTCCAAGTGGTTTAGCAATTCCTAAAGTTGTGTTAGTTGACAAACCAAAATTAGTACTAATTTTCAATAAATTTTCAACGAATATCACCCGTTGTTCAGCTTCTTTTTTCTTTCGTGAAATACTTACAGCCATTGGTCTACTTTGTTCTCTTGTTATCGATATCGAATCATCATTTTGACGCGTTTGGTCGGCAGATTTTTCTGTAATTACATTACACACCAAGAGTTCTTTCACTTTCTGATCTAGTGATGAATTCAAGTTTTGCATTAATTCCTTTTTTGTACAATTATGAATTTTACCCTTTGCGATAATTGATAAACATTACCCACATTTGTTATTTGCAGATTTTTTTACTTTGATTTTTGTTGAATCATTTTAGCAGAAGCAGAGGTTCTTGAAAAGTTATATTTACTTTGATCTTTCACTGTAATACATAATTCACAAGAACACGTCTCTCCAAAACTTGATCGAGTATTATTAGCTAGCTTAAAATTAGAATAATCAGCCGACATCACAATAGAATTATTATCAGAATTTCTATTTGCATAAATCTTGTTTTTTGCAATTTGCACATAGTGCTTTAGGCAATCGTTCATCGTAGATGCTGTCATAAGTGATATGCTTATTAATTCATTTTTCAAGTGTAGAGTTTATCCATGTAATTTGTATTTCAATATTTATTCAGCACAAAATTACTGAATTTATATTCATTAAAAAACTTTTTTGTTGCCACCTACAGAAGGACATCTTGACACTACAAAAATTAGCTATGTCTTTAATTTGAAACTTCTCTGAAAGTTAGAAGAGAAGGTATTTCTTATTTTGTAGTACTTTCAGAGGCTAGATGATTATGTTTTAAAATATTTTTATCGTACCTTCAAAACCAGTGAACAACATACGTATCTCTCAGTGAACGACACCCAAAGGAAGGAAGTTTTTAGGGAATTATATGCATTTTTTTATTAATATCCATGTTGCTATGATTGATATTTGCCTTCTTCATTCCTAGGACATCGCCTTCTAAGAATCTTTAAGGTTCAATGTCTTTTCAATTGATTTTGGATTCCAGAACTGATAAAATGCACATAACCACATAATATCGAAGGTTTAACAACACCCATAATTATACTAAATTATGTTCTTTATTGTCCAAAGCAACTAAATTACATAATATTTCTTATAAATAACTTTCTGCATTTGTTTAAATTCAAAATCAGTGCCGGTGTCGTTCACTAGAAATATGGTGTCGTTAACTGAATATGAATAAATTATTTTCAAATAAATATAACAGTAGTTTGGCAAAGAATAATTATATTAATATGGGTACTGTTTGGAAACGGGAAAAATCTGCCCCTTCAGATGAATTGATCTTCGTTCCCAACCAATAAGCTTATAAATTAATATTCTCCTTCTTCTAAAAACTTTTTCCTAATGTGTCGGTTATACCCCTGTTTACCCTATCTGTTATTTCAAAAAGAACTTTTTTTCTCTTTAAACAGCAATTACTGCGCGACACCGCACGCACTTTGATTTGAGGTATTGGTTTCATTTTTATCCACTAACTAAAAGTACGAGACATAATTTAATTTTGATGCACAAACTTCGATGTTGCGATACAAACTGAAAATATTTTAAATAACAACAACATGCATTTAGTTTTATGTAAAGAAACATATAGTGCCTTGGAAGATCATTTTGTTCATTATATAACTGTTTAAGTTATCATGCATAGCAATTTTAATGAATTTTTCACGAATAAAAGAAAACGGCTCAGGGGACCATTTTAAGTTCATGAAAAATTGATTATAGGCACCATTTACAACAACTTCCCACCCGTAACTTTGGGGTCCTGGAAATTTTCATATAAAATTATTCAGCCCCACCGTGGGTAATTAAGCGTTGAATAGAGAAAAATTAGTATTTTCAGTCGAAAAGTGGAGATGGTTCTATTCTCTTGAATGCGCGATTGTTCCATAGCGACCTCGGCCTCCGCATAGTTTTCTATTTTCCAAAAGAGAAAGTGTTTTCAATATATTCTATAATCAGTTCACAAAATATGTGTAATAAATTGTTTCAATTTCTTCATGTGGAATATAAGTTTTGAAATTTTAATTATAATCAAATCAAGTCGGCTTCTCTAGAGTTAAAATTATTAACTGAAAAATTTGAATAGAGTTTTCGTCTGTCATGTATTCTCCTCGATGTCAGCAGGGATTGACGCAATTTTATCACGTTTAAATAAAGTTTCTTCTCCCGTTTGAGGGATTTTTAGACGGAGGAAAAATCGAGTTTTTTGTATCAATATAAATTCATAATTCTTCTGAATTCAACGCTTATACTGATTTATAGGATTGAAAAGAAATGAATGTCCGCACTGCTACACAGTAACATTTAATCAAGCAAAATATTATCTGGAGTCAAGTAAAGTCGCTGAATTTAAGGTAAGGAAAATGTTAGTCTTATTATTTTTTTTACTTCGGAAATCACGCCTATAGCGGGAAATATACACGGAGAAAAATGGATGTTTAAAGGGTAAGATGTTCAGATGTGTAAGATGTTAAAATTGTCAGATAGCATGCGCATCACGCATTGGACTTTCACGACTGAATTTGACGGCTATATATTTTCGATATTACAATTTTTGAACATTTCCAAAGAAAATTAGAAAAAATTAGAAAAAATAGCAATCTTTAATTAAAATTGGATAACGACTTTTGTCTCTCTACAGTCAACACGAGGGCGGTTAAATCTTAAGTTTCAGTTGAAGTTTGACTCGAACACATTATTGGACCAAAATTTTATAAATTTATGATAAAATTTCAGTTTAAGTAACCTAAATTGATAGAATTTTAATTTGCAAATTACATATCATTCATTCTCCGCTTACTTACCCAGTTTTCATTTTTTATTTTGAATTAAAAATATTAAGCATAACCTCAAATTGACTGAATATATCATCTGATCGACACTGCATACCCTTTATCTGTTACTCGTACATGTGCGAGCATTCAAGTTTAATTTTAAATTTACAATTAAGTCATTAATTCATTTCTTAATTCACCATAAAAGAGTAAACTCTTGAAATATTTGCAGGCGTTATTTGACATAAACATACATGTATAATATCTCGGATATTTCAGTTGAACATTTTGGATGTCAGTAAGTAACATCTCACTTTTTAAATATCTACAGATGTTAACTTTGAACATCTAGATTGATGTCCTATAATTAAACATAAAATATGTTAATCCTGAACATCTAGATGTTACGTTTGAACATCCATTTTTCTCCGTGTAGTGGAAAATGCGATTTTATTGACTTTATTTATTATATATGTAAATACCGTTCAGTCCAGTGATAATCCCGAATCTGAACCAGATGTTTGAATCCATGAATGCTTGAATTTTTCAAAAACTGCTTGAAAAATAGCAAACTCATGTTTTGGGAATGGAGGTGCTTGTATATACTCTTCTTTAAGGAATACCTTTTTCGAATGAATAAATTTAAACAGTTGAAATAGTGTATATCGTGCATAACTATATGCTTACGTTTTGCGTGCTCAGTATCTGTTGCATAAATTTTTCAACGTTATTGTACCTCTGATGATAGTAATCATATACATCGCGTATTTAATTGGGTTTCAATTATATTTTATGGATAAGAAAAAATATCGCAATATTAAGTTATATTTATGATTTATTTACGAAACATTGCTGAGAAAGAAAAATTTTTATAGTGTGTGTCAAATTGTGAAAAATATATGCATTGTCCTTTCAGGAACATTCGATATTAAAACTCTGCAGTCGTAAGAAAAAAATTTTATATTTTAAATATGATTCAAAGTACAAGTTTTTAAAAGTCTTCTATTTTTTTCTATAGTGAAAACTAAAAAATACCGTATTTTCGGATTAAAAATCCAACTTTCTCGACTGAATTTTTTTTTTTTTTAGAAATTCAAATGTTTTGTTGAAAATTCTTCTCTTGGTTGAATTCACCTGTTTTTTTATTAAGAATTGAAATTTCTTTAGTTAAAAATTCAACTACTTGGTTTAAAGTTGATATACTGTGCTACACAAGTTTTATCGATAAGATTCTTATCTTTGGCTAAAAATCTAAATACTTTGTTAAAAAAGTGGCTTTTTAGGTTGAAAAATAATTTTTTAACTAAAACCTAATCTACTTTATTTTTGATTAAAAAATGACGTTTAAAAATGTTTTTACATTCTCATCCCCATGAGAAGGTAATGGTTTTATGAAAAATTTTACATAGTGAGTTTTCATCAATCTTTTACATTTTGAGACTTTCTGGGTAAAAAACGATTTTTACGAAAGTGTCTGTATCCTGTAGGCATGATAACTTTCGAAATACTAATCAGACTAGATTAAGCTTTAGAAAACACTTTTTTAAGGCATACAAATAAAGGAAGAGTTCGGTAGCCAGCTATTTTGGATGAAAATTCAAAAAGTTGTTTATTTTCAACATTTTTGAATCAATTTTTTTCAAGATTTGAAAATTCTATATACGGCTATTCGCAGTTCTCGGAAATGAGATCAATTTATGCCTACGACTTTTTGCAATAAAAATAAAATGTTTAGAGTTTAGAGAAGATTCTAGCTGTAGTGGTTCGTGTCCATGCTAAATTTTCTAGAAAAGTGGTTCGTATCCATGCTAAATTTTCTAGAAAAGTGGTTCGTGTCCATGCTAAATTTTTTAGAAAAGTGGTTCGCGTCCATGCTAAATGTTCTAGAAAAGTAGTTTGTGTCCATGCTAAATTTTCTAGAAAAGTGGTTCGTGTCAATGCTAAATTTTCTAGAAAAGTGGTTCGTGTCCATGCTAAATTTTTTAGAAAAGTGGTTCGCGTCCATGCTAAATGTTCTAGAAAAGTAGTTTGTGTCCATGCTAAATTTTCTAGAAAAGTGGTTCGTGTCAATGCTAAATTTTCTAGAAAAGTGGTTCGTGCCCATGCTATATTTTCCAGAAAAGTGGTTCATGTCCATGCTAAGTTTCAAGAACATTCTCGATGACGCCATCAAGAGAGCGCTCGATGTGCATGTTTTCATAGTTATTGAAATTATTGAAGTTAAATAATTCGAACTCTCAAAGCAGAAAAAATTTCCATTTGACAGCAAACAAATCGAAAATTAAATGCAAAAAAGAACCTTGAAGTGGAGCTCTTTTAAATTTTTAAATTGATGCTTAAAAACAATTTTTTAATTAAAATACATTTTTAAATTTTTTTAATGAAACCGTTTACCAATATCTAAGTAAAAAACATAGAAATTTATAATTTTCAGTGCTCTAAATTAAATAATGAATAAATACATTTCATAATATTGAAAATTATATGATTATTTATATGATTATTTTAAGTTAGAAAAAATTGCAATTTTTTTTATAGCTGAACACGTTTTGAATAAGTAGTTTTAAATGAATAATTGTTCAATTGTTACTTATATACATAAATATTTAACATTTTACTTAAAAATTATCAGTAAAAAAAAATGAAACAACTAACAATAACATTATATTGTTTAAATTCAGCTTAAGTTTAATTCTAATTTTAAACAATTACAATTATTTAGTTTACAATATTTAATTTAGAATTAATAAAATAAATATTGCAAAGGTAAATTTCTATGGAAGGAGTTGAATTTTTAAGCCAAAAAAAAACGAATTTTTTAAAAGCCAGTTAAATTTTCGATAAAAAATTTCATTTTTAGCCAAGAGAAATGAATTTTTAAACCAGAATGATGACTTTTCTTTCATAAAATATTCATTTTAAATCCAAAAGGACGAGTTTAAAAAAAAGTTGAATTTGCGACTAAAAAATATGGCTTTAACGAAATATGTAGTTCAATTTTCAACAAAAAATAAATAAATGAACTTTCAACAAAATAGTTGATTTTTTTACCAAATAACTAAATTTTTGACATACAAATATCAATTTTCAACCAAGAAGATTAACTTTCTTCTAAAAGACGGAATTTTTAACAAAATACATGAATTTTCAAATAAATAATCGAATTCTCAACTAACAAAAAATATGTTTACAACCAAAAATGAAACAGGTAAATTTTTAGTTTAAAACAGTAATTTTCAAGAAAAAAAAATAATCAATTTAATTCTAAGAAAAAACTACGAATTTTTTTTACAAAATATTTAAATCTTCAACCAAATAGATGAATTTTCAAAAAAGACATGAAATAAAAAATAAATAAAATATAAATATAATATAAATAATAATATAAAATATAATAAATATAAATATAAAACTAAAAATAAATATAAATAAAAAAATAAATATAAATATAAAAAAATAAAATAAATAATATAAAACTAAAAAAGATCAATTTTCAACCAAATTTGGAATTATTAAATATTTAGTAAAAACTACTGAAAAAACGAGTATTCAATAGTTGAATATTCAGCTTATAAAGGAAAAATTTTCAACAAAAAATAGAAAAAAAAATTGGAATAGCTGCATTTTCAACAAAAACGTTAATTTTTAAACAAATGCTTTAATTTTCTACCAAACTGTTGAATTTTCAAGCCAAAAAGTCGAATTTTCTATAAAACCTTTGCATTAAGAAAAATCAATTTCCAACCCACTAATTTTATTTCTAAACATAAAGGAAAGACGAATTTTTTAAAAATAGTTAAACTTTTAACCAAAGAGAGGAATTTGCTTTTAAACTTATAAATCTCCCAAAAAATAGATTTCCAAGAAAATGTACAAAATTCTAAAAAGACGATATTTTTATCAAAAAAATTAATTTTCTACAAAAAAGATGAATTATCAACAAAATACATTATTTTTTGAACAAAGCGTTTAATTTTCAATTGAAAAAGAGAAATTTTTGACGAAGAATGTAATAGTTCGATTTTAATAAAATATAATAATAAATAAAATATCTAATATTTTTAAAATATCTTAAGTGTTAATCAAATAGTTTAATTTTCAAAAAAGTTAATTTTTAAGAAAATAGTTTATTTTTCTAACAAATTGTTAAATTTTAAAGCCAAAAAGGCGAATGTTCCACAAAACAATTGAATTTTTATTTTAAAAAAGAATTCTTAACGAAAGAAACCAAAACAGATTAATCTTCAACAAATAAATAAAAAAAATTCTTTAGGCTATTGGAAAAATTTGTAATGAGTTTTTTTAAAGAAAATATTCAGAATGATTTGTAATCGAAACAATTAAAAAGATTTAAAAAAAGGCTTCGATGTGTTGAAAATATTTTTTAAAAAATTAAATAAAATGTAGATTTCTGAATATTTTGAAAAAATTAGAAGCTTTTTAAGAAAGTAAAAAAACGCTTAATTTTTATGGGAAATTTTTAAATAAATTTTCATTTTAACCGATAAATTTTAATTGAATATTTAAAAACATTCCAAAGTTTTTATACAAGAAATTAGCAGGCCTTGAGGCAATTTTTTTAATTTAAAGAATTTTACAAAAATGGTAGAAAATTAAAAATGAGCTTGTTCTAAATTAATTTAAAGAGAATATTTAAAAAGATTTGAAACTTTTTTTGTTTAATTTGGCAGAGTTAAGCAAAAATTTAGGTCGAAGTCAAATAATTTTAAACTCAATCTCGAAGGTTTACAAATTTTCAGAAGATTCAACAATTTTGAAAAAAATGTAGATTTTTGAATATTTCAAAAAATAAACAGAAGCTTCTTAAAACTTTTAAAAGGTATCAAGAAATAATCAACATTTCTTATGATTTCGCAGAAAATTTTTAATGATTTTTTACATTATAAATATTATTGTAAAGTAATATTAATTTTATGGAATATTTACAAAGATTTCGAAAATTGTCATAGGAGAATCTGCAATTTTGAGGAAAAAAATTCAAAAGTTTTAGGAAAATTTCTAATTACTTAAAAACATATTTAGAA
>JAAAKG020133861.1:0-14028 GCA_010014905.2 Druon quercuslanigerum | reverse complement strand
GGGGGGGGGGGGCAAATTTTACATAAATCTAATACCTTCTCTGATGAGAATGTAAAAAACTTTTTAGCGGAAAATTATATAATATGTTAAATAAAAATACAAAATCGGAAGAAAGAGGGTTTCACAAGAAATTGTATCATTTGAAAATTTTCCTATGTTTGCAATTTTTCCCAGAATTTTCTAATGTTCGGAATTTAAAATTCGGTAATATACTAAAGTTTGGGGATTTTAGTAAACAATTATATAAAATGGAATTTCGAAAATCAATACAAAAATAATATTATTTTCTACAAAAAATGGCATATTAGAGATCACATTTGTTCGTAAAAATTTCGAAAATTATTATTCCAATTCAGTAAACCTGTTACGTTAAAAGTGTATCTATGAAGATTCATTATTTTAGCAGAAAATTAATTTCTTGGAATATTTAACGATTTTTTGGACAAAATGATTTTATTTTGTTCAAAAATATTTGCTGAAAAGTAAAATTTTTTGTTTTAAGATTGATTTGCTCCTTTCGAAATTCATGTTTTTGGTTGCAAAATTAAAGTATTTGATTAAAAAATCATGATTAGTAAAGTAGTGAATTCAACTGCTCTGGAGAAAATAGATGTATTTTGTGGAAAATCCACTTCTTAAAAAATTCTTTTTTTTTCATTTCTATTTTTTTAATAAAACTAATTTGTTAGGGCTTTTTTTGTCCAAAATAAGTTTTCTTATCTGAGAATGGAACTATTATATCTTTAATGGAAATTAATAGCTTTTGTGGCAAATTAGACTTTTTTATTAGAAAAGTAATCAACTTGGATAAACATTCATTAACTTGTTTATTATTAAAAATTTTTTCTTTGTTCAAAATTTGTTTTTCTTTTTGTAAATTCCTTTCGAGAAAAGTGATGTTTTCTATTAGAAATTTACGCATTTGTCAAATTGGTTTTCATTTAAAACAAAATAATATGATTTTCTAAATTTAAAATGAAACGGAAAAAAGCATCAAGACAAGAGACTAGTTTTAGCTTTTTGAGAAAAACAAGTGTGCTCGCTTCAGTTTACTTTTATCTTGTTTCTTATCTTGTATTCTAATTTTATTTCATATTATCAATTTTATTATTTCTTATAAAAAGGGATCAACGTTTCTCTGCTTCATGGCCCATTTACCTAAGTTTAAAATAATTTTAATAAGAATAGTTGTAATAATATACAAATAATGCATATTATATACTAATAAATTTATTTTAGAAATCACAATTTTTCAAAAAATGGGACAAATTGTAAGTAAGGAAATTATAAAGCAAGGCTATAAAAAATAACGTCAGAATAATTTTTTTTTAAATATCCTGTATCTTAAAATGTGGTATTTATTCCCGAAATATCTTATCAGCAAAACTGAAATACCTTTTATTCAGAGAATGCGGCACAAATAGTTTCTACATTAAATTTTTTTTAATAATAATAATAATAATAATCATAAATATCTTATCTATTATTTTTCGTTTTATTATTTAAAAATTTATCAATTATTGGTCAACATTAGAATATTCTAATCTAATACCTAAAGGTAAAACTGAATTTGAAAAAATACAATAAACATCCAAAAATAGTCATCAAAATATTTTTTTTTAAATTTATTTATGAAATTTAGACTATATTTATTAATAACCGAAAAATAAATTTTGTAAGCAAAATAATTTTTTTCCCCTTGATTCGTTTTTTTTTAATTAAAAAATATATAATCGAGAAAAGTTGCATATACATAAAATGACTACAAATCTGTCCAAAATAATTTTTTGATGAGGCGCGAGATTTTGGTTTTAATCGTATTTTTAGCTTAAATCGTAAAAAAATGACCTAAAAAATAATCAATTTAAGTTATTAAAAAACGACACAAAGTGCCACAAATTGGTTATTAATATCATTGTTTTTTTAAAAGACAAACAATAAAAACAAAACAAAAACAATAAAAAAATCATTTACCGAGCGCGAAGCGTGAGAACCAACACGTCCTGGAACTTGCGAGCCAAGCGGACAATTTTTTTTTAAGCAAATCAATATTCTTGGTCAAAAAATAATATTTAGGTTTAAAATTTAATATTTTGGTTAAACGATAAATTCTTTTCCAAAGCATTCATTTTTTTATTAAAGATATATCACATCAGATTAAAATTAATCTCCTAAGTTCAAAATTTAGTAATCTTGTCAAAAATTCATTTTTTTCTTGAGAATCAATATTTTCAACTGAATTTTAAACATTCGATTTGTTCTTAAAAAATAACATTTTTTATTTAAACATTTCACTATTTGGTCAAAGGCTGATCTTTATGGATGAAAAATTAGTTATGTTTTGAACAGTTGTCTTTTTCAATAGACAAATAATCTTCTTGTTCAAAAAAAGCATTTCTATTGGATCTTCATTATTTTCGATCAAAAATGCAAATATTTTGTTGGCAATAAACCGGTTTTGGTTCTTAATACAACTAATTTTTTAAAAATTCATTATTTTATTGAATTTTATTGGTCTTTATTTTAAATAAAAACATTGTTTGCTTTAAGTTTTAACTGTTAGTTGAGAATTAAATTATTTGGTTTTAAATAAACTTTTTCGTAGAAAATTCTAATATTCCGGGTAGACCATTAAATTTTGTTTTGTAAAGAATTCTTTTTGTGGTTTGCAAATTAGAATATTTATACAGAAAATTGAGGTATTTTTTATTCATTTTTTTAATAAACATTTCTTCCTAATGTTTAAAAATTTATCTTTCTAGATTAAAAAATCAGATATTTGGCTAAACATTCAACTTTTTGTCGCAAATTTTATTATTTTGTTAAAGATTGAACTATTTTGGTAAAGGTGCTATTTTCTGGTCGAATAATTTTTTTTAATTCATATTTTCCAGGTAGAAAATTTAGTTTTGTTTTGTAGAAAATTCGCTTGTCGGTTTGAAAATGAAAATATTTTTTTTGTAAATTTTTTTGTCGCAAATTTAATAATGTTGTTAAAACATACTTCACTTTTATTGAAAATCCATATTTTGTATTAAACATTAAATTTTTCGTGGTGAAAACTCCTAGTTTAAAAAAAAGGTTTTTTTTTGGCTTGAAAAATAAACCATTTGGATCAACTATTTTCTTTAAAAACTTAATTACGTTGGTATCTTTTTGGCTGAAAATTAATTTTTTCATAGAAAATTTAACAGCATTTGTAAGAGATCTTCTTTTGCTTAAAATTGATATATTTGGTTAAAAAATTGATTATTTTATTGAAAAAGCGTCCCTTGTGATTAAAGTTAAACTAATTAGTTGTCAGTGCATATGGTCGGTTAGAATTAAATTTTTTAAATTGGATATTTATCTTTCTTTAATAGACCTCCTTTTTAGTAGATTATTGATTCTACAAAACAAAATAAAATTCTTTTCAAATTAAAAATATCAGCGATAAAACATATTTCATTCACCACGGTGACAAGCAATTTTTACACGAAGACTAAAGTTAAACAAATATTGATTTTTTTATCCCACAAATGACTGAACATAATTATTTTTAGGTAGCTTACATATGGTATACATCACATGATGTTTCGAAACCAATAAGAAAATTTATTTCAATAACTGGAAAATGTTTAATATAAATTTTCTTCATATTTCAAATGTGCACTGGCAAATTCTTTTTCGATTCCCATGCATATCACCCAGAAATGTTTCCAAATTCACAAAAAATCAACTCCATTTTTTGTTTGAAAAACAATTATATTTATAAGTAACGCAAGCCCCATAAAGTTATGCGTATTTCCCATGAAAAAAACAACGTTTTTGTAGAAGTATACGATCGAAATATTATTTTTTCAATATCACCGCCTTAAGTTTATTTTGCAGGGTCCTAAAAAATCCCATATATAAAATAATTTGTTTTGTAAGTTTTTAACGCTAATTATCATTTTGTTGCGCTTTTTTAATTCAAATTGCTTACACGAATTTTTGAAACAATTATTATTATTTTTAACAATTTCCTTTTAGAATAGAGATAGAAAGTGGCGCTTTCCTGAAAAATGTTCTATTACTTGTCCAATTTTCAATTAGAGTGAGGTAATGTTTGATTGATTTTGACAAAACTAATTGTTTATACAATTTATGATCATTATTAGTTATATTATCTTTAAATATTGCTATATTGTGCCAGGTTTCTTCTGAATTTCTAAAACTTTGGGTCACTTTTCAATTAGTTCGAAGTAATAATTCGTTGAGTTAAAAAAAGTTATTTTGAAGCAATTGATATGGTCTTATATATCCTCCTCATTTGGGTGCGTGATAATTATTGTCATTCTTTCTCGTAAGATAGAAAGAGAGGCAAGGATTTAATGGTCACTCTTCCTTGCGGACACCGGTGGTTTTATTCTTGACCAAGGGAAGTTCTTGAAAAGTGGAGAGAAAGAAAAAAAAAGTAGGGTCAGGATCCAGCTGAGTACAGCTGGGATGCCAGCCGTATCAGCGGAACGGATGAGCTGGGATGCCAGCCGACCCGTAAAAAAAGGAAAAAGGATTAAACGTCGGGAGAAGGTATATACTACTTAATTTAGTTGAATCACAAGGTTTATTTTATTTTACTAAACACTGTCTATTACTTCGCCGATTGTTAGTTGTTTAGAGAGAGAGAGAGAGAGAGAGAGAGAGAGAGAGAGAGAGAGAGGGAGGGAGAGAGAGAGAGAAAAGATAAAGTTATGAAGTAAAGAAAACCCGAAAAATTTAGCAATATTCGCTTACTTTTAATTATTCGATAGATAACACAGCCGTCACTTTACCTTTGTATACCGATCTTGTAAAAAATGGTGACAAGACCCGCCCAGAGAGGTAAATTTAAAATAATAGATAACTTAACTAGTTATTTTGTTTATAGTGTTAGACTCAACGATTGAAAGGGGCTCGCACACTACCCCACTGCCTCAGAACGCTCTACGCTCGGCTAGCGAGCTCGCTCTCCGTCCAAAACGAGCCAGTTGATTTTTCGCGTCCACCAACGACTAGCGTGGCTCTGTGTACCATCGTGAATAATAAAAGTCCTTAAACCGATCTCCAGTGTTGTTTGACTTCGCGACCCCATGTGTCAGAGAGACTCAGTGGTAGTAGTGTTTAAGTTCCGTGAGAACAGTGAACGGACCTTACAATGAGTGAGGTGAGGTTGCCGTCTAACTGACTGGCTTCCTATTGTCCGCCGCCTCGAATGAAATTACCGTCTCCGGATGACTTCTACCGGATTCCTCCCCGGATGAGGATTGCCGTCGCCAGGCAATCTTTTTCTTTTCCGTCCTCAGATCAGTACCGATTTCTGGTTCGGTAGTGATTAAATTCCTCGGGACAGTAAGGAAGTCGTACCGACTCATTTTCACGCCAACAACGGGAAATTTTTCGTTTGACGGAAGGACTTGACAGGCCATAGGTCTGCCACCGATCCCGTCGCTCTCAGCTGTCGCAAAGCTTGGCCTCTCTACACCATAACCCTCTTCATGACAAAGAGTGTGGACAGTACGCAAGTCAGCAAGCGCACTCGACGGCGTCGAGCGCAAAGGGCCGCACGAGCTGCCCGATTACGTGCCGGAAGGGCCCAGGAAGCTTCCTCGGTGACGCGAGGCCGCTGTCAAAACCCTTGGTCACGCCGCCCGGCGGTATCGCGAGCAGCCACCAACGCCGGGCTAGCCGGACTTTTGGCCCGTACGAACTGTAGAGGCGAACGCACCCGATTCGCGGAAGACTACTGACGGCGACTACTTGAGGAGGAGGCCCAATGGAATCGCCGCCTCAAAGCCGCTGAAAATCACCGCCGCGAACACTTCGCGGAATTTTTACGGTGACGGGCCAACGTTCGTGCCTCCGACACCGTAAATGTCCCCAACCGCTATCTTGCCGCCAATCACGAGGAAGACGTGATCGTCCAGGGTGAGTATAACCCGAGGGCTTCGGCCCTGTATAAAAAAGGAGAGTGGGCCTTGAACAGGATACGACGCGGCAGCTAGGGGGCCAAGGATCCACGACCTCGCCAGCTAAAGGGTCGCGAGCAGCCCCCTACCTTGCCACTGCCGGCCTTTTATAAGCGGCCGCTATATCGTTTTCCGCCGGTAGAGATTGTACAGCGGAGTCGCGAATATTCGTGGCGGGAGGCTATGCCGAAACCCGCAACGAAGCCGAATGAAGGTGACCCCGCCCACATCCCACCAGGCGTGGTATCTAGCACGACGAAGAAGAGCCCCGACGAGGACGTGTTGGACTTGGGGATCGGCGAGACACCCGAGCAATTCTAACCGTCTTTCCTATCACCTCCTGCTTTCCGCCTTTTGGACATAAGGCGGAATCTCCGTTTTTAAGTACGGTTGACTGACGCGTCGCGAACTTCATGACTAAAAAAAATCAGTATCGAACACGGTGTACCTGCCGTAACCATTCTGATACCTCATGGGACCGCACGGTGCCAAGCGGATCCACCTCGCCCCACCCACTAGCCGGCATGAAGAACCTAATTCAATAAAGCGTCTGAAAGCCTTTCTCGTTCCCAGGTGTCCGCGCTCCAGTCGGCGAAAGGTAAGCCGATAACGACGAGTACAAGCAACCGTACCGCTCGGTTACCGCCCGTTTGTGGCTTAACCACCACCCCTTCCGCCATGCACTGTTGCTAATCCCCCACTAGTGAGCTTCAAAAGCCAGAGTAGACAATAGTCCTCACACATGATTTCAAATATTTAAACATTTTGAAAGGAATTTAAGAAATAGTTAAACCCGCAAAGTAATATTCAAATATTTCATAATACTTTTTCTTCAATTTAATCACTTATGTAAGTATTGGAAGTATTTTGAAGTTTTAAATGATTTAAAATGATTTTAAATGATTAAGACTGGATGTCTGTAAGGTTCCTCGGCAGCGCGGTTCGTGAACACCAGGGCGTACCCGTTTTTTCTCCATAAGGCGGTAGGCTCCCTTTTTGAACAACCCCGGGTCGTTTGGGTCGTATTTCGACCCACATAGCTTGGCCACCTCCGCGACCGGTACAGTGTACTTCCCGGTGGGCATTGGATCGGCGTTCTCCTTCCTTTGATGTTCTCGTCGGGCGGTGGCAAACTCGTGCCCGTTCCTCTTCTTTCCCCTGCTCTCATCGCATGGCAGCGGCCGTCTGTCGGGCCTACTTAGCCTCCTCCGGCTGCTGGCGCACTACGTCGACGTTTCGCAACCGTCCGCACTCTTCACGGCGGTAAATCTCCTCAGCGGCCCTTCCGTGTCGACTGTCCTTTCACGTGGTAGTGGTGCCAGCGGTCCTACTAGGCCGATTGTTCCCCGAGGGTGACGATGCTGATGCAGCTATGGCTCTCGGAACCGATTCAGACCCGCGGCGCCTCAAAGCGTGACGGGCGTCACGAGTTTCGAGCACACGCTGACGGCAGTCCCCCGCGCGACGATGAAGGATCTTCTCAGCGGCCCTCCTGGGCCGTCTGTCCTTCGCAGACGAAGAAGTGACCACAGTGACTCTCCAAGCCGACTGAGATCCTCGATGCTCAGAATCGTGACGGGCGTCACGGACGGTAGCGTTCGGCTCACGACTGGTGCTGGTTGGCGTGGACGACCCGTAGTTTACGCAGTGCTTGGCGACGTTTAGTGCGCTGGCTCCCCGTTATGTTTTTAGCACGCCCTGTCATCAAAGGAGGTATGCATCCGACACAACGCACCAGCGTAACTCCGGTCACTGCACTTCCTACGACGAACGCGAGCGCGAATTGATACGACGTATTCACTCCCAACCAAGCGGAGGAGGTCATCAGCCAGGCCCGCCGGCCTCGGTCCTCCGCGCGTCGACTATACGCTACTTTAAAAACTAGAATTTTCTAAGGACTTTAATTAAAAACTAAAAAGATAATTAGTGGTCTTACAATCACGAACAATTTGCCTTATGTTTAACTTCATCTTAGGTTCATGATTCCGAAGGAATCATGGAGCTATTTCAAATAAATTGAGAGTTAGGTTGAGATTGTTAATAACAATTAGTATCTAATATTAAAAATAAATATTTTACATGTTTAGGTAATCATAAGTTCCCCCGAACAATCTTCCTATTTCAAACTTGATTTATCTACGTTATTATTCTACTTATAGAGTAATGAAAGTCCTTGAGCAATTTATTCGATAACTAATTCATTTAGACTATCTTTTTCGTTGAATTTCCTTAAATTTAATTTATCGCAGTTAAGGGAAGTGTAGACATTTATTAATGTGTGCACACTTTTGAATTTTTATTAGTTTAACAAATAATTTAGTAATCATAATTATTGACTCGATATTCCCAAAGGAAGTTATGCTTTAATTTAATCTACTTTAATGTGTTTAAATTATTTCACTAATTGTTTTCACCTTATTTAGTCATGGCCTTCAGTAATGGCTTACAACATTTAGACTTTTATTCATTTCTCTTAAGAAAGTTTGCCGTCGGGTCGCGTACGTTATTCGGTGGTTGAGCTCCTCGGTTCTGACTCTCTATGCTGTGGAAAAGGATGGATAGGTAGAAGAAGTGAGAGGAAAAAGATGCAGGAAGGAGAGTAAAGAGCGCGCATTAGAGTGAGGGAGAGAGAACGGATGGCGTACGTGACTCGGCCCGTTGCTAAGTTGCTATCGGCGGCAAACACGGCCTACGCACGTGTTTGGCAGGCTGTCGCCAGTCATCCCGAGGAAACCTTCTGGCAATTAAAGTCCCGTTACTGGAGGGCCTGACAATAGAAAGGGTAGGCTAACTCGTCGTTTAGAAGTTTGAAAATCAGATATTTGTCAAGCAATATATTTCACTCAAGTTTCCTGTTTCAAAACTTGACTGAAAATTTACGTAGGCCAATTATTTGATTTCCGAGGTTCTCATATATGCCTACTGACATACAACCATTCTTCTATTTTACCTGACTTTATTGACGTTAAAAAGTAAACCTTTTAATACGTGCCCTTCTATAAGTACCAAAAAGTTCAATAAAATTTAAATTCATATTACTGACCAAATATTAGTAATTCATTAGTAACCCAAATCTCTAAAGAAGTAGCCAATATAACCACTATTTAACATTTAATAAGAAGAAAAGCTTAGCAGAATATGTTTAAAAGTAAAAAATGAAAAGCGCAGGTCAGTGATTATTATTTTTTTAAATAATTGAAAAAAATATTAATCGAAAATATATTACGCTTTAAATCCATTCCTTGTATCTGTTGAGACCCAAATGACCGTTTAAATCTAGCGTTCCTTTGAAGTACGTGACAATCTGCACCCGACAAATCTATCGAAATTTATGAATTGTTTACAGCATCTAATTTAGCTTCCTAGGACGTCAGCCGCTTTCGCCGGCTCATCTTAAGCCTTGTGAAACTTAACTTATCACGGAAATTTCCATTTAGAACCTTTGTTACTCAGTGAGAGCTTACCTAAATGACTTAAGGTCCCTAGACCGTATATATTTACACTTATTCTCTTAAATTGCTTTTTGCCTCTGCTAAACCTTTAGCCTGGATTTGGGCTTCCGGTTATAAAGCAATAATCCGCTAACGAGCCGTCGACAGTAATTTCTATTTCTACTCCACCACCAAAATTATCAAACTTCGCTCCCAACCTTATAACTGTCGGTCATCCATTCCTCTGAATTTTGACTTCGAACCCTAGCGAAAACCTGACCGACACTCTACTTTTAGAACTCATTACACAAACTTGTGTATTTTTTCACTCGCGTTTATCCTCTGACAAATAAACACAAATTACCTTAAATCGTGTTGCACCAATTATTTACTGAGATCCTTAACATTACTTCCATAATGTAAGGAGTGTTCGAAGACACTCAATAACGTATAAATTGAGTAAATTAGAACCGCAACGTAAACAGCATCCTTTATTTCAGAATATAATACAATTTTATGATTTTATGGATAAAAAATTGTTGCAACAAATGAAAATTGTTTAAATCAGTTTCACATATGGTAAAAAAGAAGTACCATACTTTAGATTTAACAAACACAATAAAATAATAAAAGTAATAATAAAAGCACAATAAAAGTGTATAGGAAGTGTCAACATTTACAGTTATTGGTTGATAATTATTCCATGTGAATTCCTTAAGAAGTGACTTCACTTTTAATCGCAAAAAGTTGATAATTAGTACTTCTTTTTTACATTTTTTGAATACCGATCTGTTCTTGTATTCAAAACCTGATGCTAATTTCAACAGCCTTGGGATACGGTTTAACGTTGAAAACAATAATCAAAATACGAATTTTCTTTTTCTGGAAAATAGATCAATTAGGGGAAGCAATCACGAAAAATCTAAAGAATCTGTGGCATCTCTGTTAGCACTCTTGATTTAGGAAATAGAAATAAATTAAATAAAGTTCTTATTATCATTTCAAACTTCTTTTTTTTAGAAGTGTCAACTTGTTCTAAAATTTCAGTGAAATCCGGCTATTCATATTAAAATTTGTTCGCACTTAGCTTCTTTTTTATTCGAAAATTAATCTTCTTGATTGAAAATAAATCATATCTTATGCGAAATGCGATTGCTGGAGTCTTAATTAATCTGGTTTGTTCAGGGGTGCAGCAGTTTAGAGAAAGTTAAACGATTCTGCTGATAATTTTTTGTTGTTGAAATAAACCATTTTGTGAAAATTTCACTTTTTTGGTAGATAATTCAGTTTAAAAAAATGATATCGTTAGGTTGAAAATTCAACTGCATAATTGTTGAACATTAATATCATCCGAGTCATGAAATTTCACCCTCCTCCCAGTTCTTGTAAAATGTGCTTGTCAGTCTCCTTGATACTTTTGAAATAATTAATCTATTACATTGGTCTTTGGTACACTCTTTTAGC
This sequence comes from Druon quercuslanigerum, assembly GCA_010014905.2. Lineage (NCBI taxonomy): Eukaryota > Metazoa > Arthropoda > Insecta > Hymenoptera > Cynipidae > Druon > Druon quercuslanigerum. Next base: position 3,167 of record JAAAKG020133861.1, on the reverse strand, counting down.
GTCTGATTCTGAAGGTTAAGTTGATTGCCCGGCTGTTTCGGATAAAGTCGAAAAAGTTATGCTCACGACTTTTTCGATAAAAAAAAGTTATGAGAGTTCAACCAATTAAAAAAAATGCAAATTTTAAGCCAAGACACGCACGATATGAAAAAAGTTCAGAGAAGACAAATGCTGATTTTCAAAAGCCCTAGAATATCCTCATGACACCTTTTTGCACTTCCTCAAATCGAATATTCAAATTGTTTGACCAACAGTTTGGTTTCATTCACACACAAAAAATAATTAAAAAGGACCCCGCAGAAAATGTACATGAAATTGCTTTCGGTAGATTTTGATTAAACTTTGTAAAATTGTAGTTCCTACTGAGAAACATTACCAAAAATCCTGAAAACTGCAGCTCTGCGAAACAAATGTTCGATATGAAAGTTATTGGGCTCTAACGAGGAAATGCAAAGAAAGTCATAGCCTTAAGATACAGGTCATTTTTTAAGGTCATTCATTGTGAACTTGTCTTTATTGCTAATATGCAGCCAATAAAGACAAGATATAAAGAGGAAATCAATACAGAACCCATATAGGCATGAAAAGAGAATGACTTAGTCAATAGCAAGCCAATGAAGGAAAATCGTGAGAAGGATGTTTTCAAGACACATCCTTCTTGACTCCCACGTAACTTACGCCGTTCTTGATCCCCCGCCCCCTCGAAAAAGAAAACAAAGAACAAAATAATATAAAATGGGTGTTGTCGCGCGTAGCACGCAGGTGTGATAAGCCCCATTATTACTTTTATAATCATAGGAACAATAACTTGGGGCGATTTGTTTCTGATACATATTCCCGTTACAGCGGGCCAGTGTGGTACACTTGTTTTATCTGTTATTTTGTTTCTTTTAATTGGCAACTGCTTTCTGCGTACACATTTAAGATACTGCCAGGCAGATTGCTACATTGCTGCTTCATGGATGAGTAAACGTTAGACCCGCTATATTGTATAGTCAGTATAATTTTTTTTTGTTTACTGTTAGTAGAGTGTGTATACTAAAGCAACTCCTAATTAAGTACTTGCATTCTATAATTGTAAGTCTTTAATCACAATGGCATTTAGAAATCTCTTACGGTGTTACGTTTGTGATGGAGGATTTGCTCCTCGTCTCATGACTAGAATCGACGGAGATGGAAATGCTGGCAAAAGGAAAATCGCTATTGACAGACGAGATGGATTACAAAGACCGCCGTTAGAAGATACACATCTGCCAAAGATATGCTATAATTGTATCAAGTAACACTTGCCTTTTCTGCAATTCCGCTGAAAATACAAAAAGATTATCAGTCGAATGCAAAGTAAGTGTTTTTATTTTATGCAATATTTACATCCCGGAACACGTAAGATCACGTCCGTAACATTTAAATTATGAAGGTTTAATTCTGCAGCTACTTTTATAGGGCTTACGTTTCATTAACAGGCCATACGTAATTAGAGGCCCACTGCTGCAAGCATTTTTGCAAGGACTTCGTAACTTAGTTTTGAGTCAGACTAGACTTGTTTACGAAAATAGCCTGTCTGACACTGAATTTGAATGTCTTTGTCCTGTAACCAAAGAACAGTTTCCAGAATTATTCACTTTTGGTGATAGAGTGCCCCGTGAAGGTGGTTACAATTATGTGGAAAAGAGAGACTTGCTGATGTTTTAATGTAAACTGCGTTAAGGTCTATTGGATGATTTTCACAAGGTCGTGTTCCAATATCCAAGTAGACAGTCAGTTAGTAGAGCTATCGCCACGGTCAGACGATCCTTAATGCAACGTTTCGTACCTAACAACAGCGGATTTGAGGCAATTGTGAAAGAAAATTATATTGCCAAGGATGTTACCGATTTCGCTAATCAATTATATAATCCGGAAACACAAAATCCTTGAGTCATTGCGTGTATTGATGACTCATACTTTTACACACATGAGAGCAGCAACTCCAGGGCTCTGCGACAGTCATATTGTATTAACAAAGGACGGCACTTAGTCAAACCTGTATTGATAGTTGCACCTGCTGGATACATTCTCGACATTTAAGGACCGCACTTTTCTGACAGCCGTAATAATGATGCTGCTATATTACAACATGAATTCGCAATAGACGCTGACAGAATGAGAAGGTGGTTCGAAGAAGACGATATTGTCATTGTTGATAGGTGATAGCGAGATGCCACTAATCTTTTGGCGCGTTTTGGTGTTATCTGGAATTAGCCAGCTCTTCTTTCATGACATCAGCATCAACCTACAACAGAAGATGCTAACGAATCGCGTCTAGTGACAAAGTCTAGACGGATCGTAGAAGCTAGGAACGGACACATTAAATCAATTTTCCAATTCTTTCAGCAAGTAATACAGATACAACACGTTCCTAACCTAGGCGATTTTTGTCGGATAGCTGGAGCTATAATTAACAGATACCATCCATAAATATTTATGGAAGGAGCTGATGCCGAAATGGCCAATGAATTACTTGAAAAATCTAAAGAGCCGAATGTCGTACAAGCGCTGGTTAAGGCAGAAAACCTAAAGACAAGGAACGCCCAACGATGGGTTCAATTAGATGTGGGCCAATAATTAGATTTCCCAGTCCTGACACTTGAAGTCGTAAAAGAACTCACAGTTTGAGTTTATCAAGTTAAGCTTGCACTTTCTTACGTGCAAGACAAACTGCAAAGAGTCAATGACGAACAATTCCACATTGAGATGCTACAAGGGGATAATCGAGTACCACAGCCAACATTTATAAGAATCAGAGTTTTTTCTCGATTTCGAAACGCGTCTGAGCATCAACTCTGAATTGCTTATAGTCCGAACGGTCATGATGACATGGAAGATGGTATGGCTAACAATGAAGAACTTACTCCTATAGGAGGATATTATTGTACGTGCCAGTCAGGTGCTGGAACGCTTGGAACTTGTGCACATATATGCAGTGTAGTATGTAGTTGGGGTATGCTCGGCATCAAGAAAGAATTCGCTCTTCATCACAAAGACTGATTCAGACCAGAAATGACGCAGGAAGTCGATTACCAGCAAGAGATATTCAGTTATCAGAAGTTTCCTTCATTGGCTAGAATCGACGACATCCTGGTCATCTCTTGTCTTCATTGGCTAGATAATGACTAAATCTCGCTCAT
>JAAAKG020133860.1:0-14029 GCA_010014905.2 Druon quercuslanigerum | reverse complement strand
AGGAGAAAGAAAATAAGAATGAAAGAAATGAAAAAAGAAAGGAAGAAAAAAAACTATGTTATCATATTATAATATATTATTATTATTATATAATTATTATAAAATTATAAATAAAATTATCTAAATAATTAATTTTTATTATACAAATTACACTAATACACCTCCCCCCTGTTAGCAATATAGCCCCCCCGTAATAACTTAATGTATGGAACGTACCGCCAGGTCACTTTTTCTTTTAGGACTAGACCGCTGCTAACAGTGGACCTCAATGTTAGACAGGAGTCTGATGATGGAACTTTTTTTGAATATAAAAAAAGTGCTGCAGCCTTCACCTTCGATTGCATGGGAAATCAGGACAGAATTTTAGAAATGACTATATAGTTAACTTGAATCTCGTACTTGATGGCGGTTGTAGAGCTACGTGGTCAAGAGCACGCGCTCATGCGTGTAATGCGGGCTTAACTTCCATTAGCCTATACTCCCACAAAATCGCAGCAAAGTGAATTTACGCTGAAGCGTGAAATCCGGAAATGTCATTATTTTTAGGCATTGAGAAACGACTGGAAAAACATTCTTCCTTGGACTGACCTACTTCCAGAGAAAAAAAGAAAAACCTTTCTTAAACTATATCAAATATTCCACATAGATACAGGTGATATGCTAAATTTAGTACTTTGTAATAATTTTTTTTTTTAAATTAAGAACCTATGAAACTTCTTTTATTTATGTAAATTAACGTAATATAGTTCAGTTTTTCAGCTTAATATTCAAACAGAAGACATAATTTGAAAATTACTATAACAAAGCTCAAAATATTTTAAATTATACACTTTTGTGGTTACCCCACATTCCAAATTACAAGAAAAATAAAAAAATCAGCTATTACAAGGAAAAAATGCACGAGGCAAAATTCTCGAAAACAGGGAAAATCAGGAATTTTTTAAAGAAAATATAACAATAAATTCTTTGAAATAAAATTAATGTGGGTGCTATATTGAATCTACTAGGAAAATCTCTAAGTTGATAATATTTCCAGTCAAAATACTGTTTTTTTAACACAATAGGTGAATATTTAACAAAATAGTTATAATTTTTAAACTGAAAAGAATAATTTTTAAAAGATTTTTTATTTTAAATCAAACAGAACATATGTTCTAGAAAATAATAAAATCCTCCACCAAAAGCCGTTAATTTTTATCAAGAGCTCAAAACCTTTGAAAAATTTCCACGCTGGCGAATTGAACCCTACATAACTACCTAAAACCTAAATAATGTTTGTGTCGTGCTCAATTTTACCAGTAATTTTTTTATACATATTATATACTAATAGTTAGGTTTAAAAATATTTATTTGAATTTTTTAAATTAATTCCTAACAGAAGATATCTCATATTTTGTAAATAGCTTCAGAAAAATATTTTGCTTCAAAGTATTAGCTGAAATAGTAACTATATTATTAATAATTAATATGTATTAATAAAAAGTAATTAAAATGTTTAAAAAGTATATGTATAAATTTTTTTTTATTTAAATAGGTAATATATAAATAAAAAATAGTTTAACCAACGCAATAATATATAAATGTAAGATCGAAATCACTATTTATGTAGAGATGAGACAAAAATCCACTTTCGAGATAAGTGTTCCTGAATTCAATAAAAAAATGCAATTTTCAGTTAAAAATAAAAATTAAGACATGGTCTCAAGATATTAAATTTCTGAATATAGTATTGAAAATCGAATTTTTTGCAGAAATACAAACTTTCTCTCGAGATATAGGGATGTTGAATTAGCATAAAAAAGGTTTGATATAAAAAAATCATTCAGTTCCGAGAAATAGGAAAAAAATATTTTTTTCATTAAATTATAATAATTTCTACAAATGCCAATGCGAAAAAGTTGAAAAATTATTACTATGTTAAAATTACAAATCAATTTAAACTAAAATTTTATTACAAATTAGTTTTTAACTATTGTGTCAAAAAATGATTTTAACAAAAAAAAATTATTTTACTGAAAAAAGATCTTCCAAATAGTACAATATTTGAACCTGGGTGGCTTAATTATAAGAAATTAAAAAAATCATAAGCAGAACATTTCATAGTAGAAATAACGTAAAGAAAGTATTTTTTAATATAATTTTTATGAATATTTTTGAGTTCTGAAAATTTTGTAATAAACAAACAAACAGTATTGAAGTATTAAGTCGATTAATATTAATTATTTTTATTGTTAGTAAGTGACTAACCTAATATTATATAGCGAAAAACCAAGCCTTGTTGACGGGTTTGTCCAGGGGGGGGGGTCGTAAATTTATCTCTTTTGTTAGAAATTTCATCTCTAGGCTTAAAAATAAAACTCTTTTGATGGAAAGTTAATTCTTCTTGGTTCAAAAGTCTATTATTACCATTTTTATGGAAAATGAAAAAATTTATTTGAAGATGAACTTCTTTGATGAAAATTAATACTTGCAGGTAAAAAATTTAACAGCTTTGCTGAGAATTTTTCTTTTTGGGTTTAAAATACCACTTTTTAGTAGAAAATTCAATTATTTCGTTAAAAATTATATTTCTTTAAGAAAATTTTTTTTTTTTTGAAAAAATTCCATCAGGATTGGTTCGAGATGCAACTGTTTTCTCTCAAATAATTCCCTTTTTGGTTGAGCATTCAAATGTTTTGCTGAAAATTCATCTGGTCTGTTAAAATTTTTTTTTCTCTTGACTTTTGGAATTTACATTTTTTATGAAAACTCCACTGTGTGGTTGATATTTGATCTCTTTTGTTAAAAAATAATTTTTTTGGTTGAAGATTCATCATTTTTGTTAAAAATTCCAATCTTTTGCTGATATACAATATTTTATTAAGAATTCAACTGCTTTAAAACTGCTATTTAACTGCTATTAAAAATTCAACTCGTTCTTTGAACATTTTTCTATTTAGATTAAAAGTTTATCTTTTTTGATTAAAAATTTATTTGTTTAGGAGAAAAGTTCTTGTTTGAAAATCGATCTTTTTTTTCGTTGAAAATTAAACTCTTTGGTTAAAAATTAATCCCATTACATGGAAGTTTAATCTTCAATAAAAAAATTTAAGTTTATATGTAATTTTAAATGCAACTTTTTGGTTAATAATTAAGTTTCTTGTTTTTGAAATTCAACTTTTGAATAGGAAATTCATCTTTGTAGGTCAAAAATTTAACCATGCCGTGCAGAAATTTTCCCATCTTTCTCTATCAAAATATCTAGTCAAGAAAAAACTGGTTGGGGGCCCTATTGGAATATCTAGTCTGGAAAAAACTATTTGGGGCCCCTGTCAAAATATCTAGTCCAAAAAAAATGGTTGGGGCCCTATCGGAATATCTAGTCCAGAAAAACTGGTTGGGGATCCTATTGAAATATCTAGTCTAGAAAAAACTGGTTAGGGGCCCTAATGGAATATCTAGTCTAGAAAAAACTGGTTGGGGCCTCTATTAAAATATCTAGTCCAGAAAAAACTGGTTAGGGGCCCTATTGAAATATCTAGTCTAGAAAAAACTGGTTAGGGGCCCTATTGGAATATCTAGTCTAGAAAAAACTGGTTGGAGCCGCTATCAAATTATCTAGTCCAGAAAAAACTGGTTGGGGGCCCTATAAAAATATCTAGTCCAGAAAAAACTGGTTGGGGGCCCTATAAAAATATCTAGTCCAGAAAAAACTGGTTGGGGGCCCTATTGAAATATCTAGTCTAGAAAAAATTGGTTAGGGCCCCTATAAAAATATCTAGTCCAAAAAAACTAGTTGGGGGCCCTATCAAAATATCTAGTCCAGAAAAAACTGGTTGGGGGCCCTATTGAAATATCTAGTCCAGAAAAAACTGGTTGGGGGCCCTATCAAAATATCTAGTCTAGAAAAAACTGGTTGGGGTCGCTATTAAAATATCTAGACCTGAAAAAACAGGTTGGGGGCCCTAATGAAATATCTTGTCTAAAAAAACTAGTTGGGGCCCCTATCAAAATATCTAGTCAAGAAAAAACTGTTTGGGGGCCCTATTGGAATATCTAGTCTAGAAAAAACTGGTTGGGTTGGTTGAAAGTGCACCTTTTTTGGATTAAAAATCTATATTCTTAGGAGAACTTTTTTAGTTTGAAAATTCATCTTTTTTTATTGAAAAAAATAAAAATTTAACTATTTTGTTCAAAATTCGGCCCTTACTTGAAAGTTTAATTTTAATACAAAAATTTTAATTTTCTATTTAGTTGTAAATGCAACTGTTTGATTAATAATTAAATTTCTTGCTGTTAAAATTCAACTATGTGGTTAAAAATTCAACTATTTTATTAAAAATTAAACTGCCTTCTTGAAAATTCCTCTACTTGAATTAAAAGTTCATCTTTTTTTGGAAGGAAAACTTGTCTGTTTGAGAGAACATTTTTTCGTTGAAAATTCATATTTCTTGGTTGAAAATTCATCTTTGTAGGTCAAAAATCCAACTACGTGGTTTAAAATTCAACTTTTTTATTAAAAATTAAACTGCTTTTTTGAAAATTCGTCTCTTCAGATGGGAAATTCATTTTTTTTTTATTGAAAATCTATCTTTTTAGAAAAATAAAAAAAGATGAATGATCAAATTCACCTTTTTTTATTGTAAACAAAAAAAATTTAGTTAAAAATCCAACTATTTTGTTGAAAATTCGTCCCTTACTTGAAAGTTTAATTTTAATTTAAAAATTGTAATTTTCTATTTAGTTCTAAATGCAACTATTTGGTTAATAATTAAAGTTATCGCTGTTAAAATTCAACTATGTGATTAAAAATTCAACTATTTTATTAAAAATTAAACTGCTTTCTTGTAAATTCGTCTACTAGGATTGAATGCTTATCTTTTTTGGTAGAAAATTTAACTAGTTAGTTAAAAATTCAATTATTTTGTTAAAAACACATCCCACTACTGGAAGTTTTAACATTAAAAAAATTAAAAAAACATTAAAAACATTAAAAATCTGTTTGAAACACCGCATATAGTTATAAATAATTCATTAGTTATAATAATTAATAACAATACAATGTTATTCGTTAACAAGAAAAAAACGGTTTATATATACATATGCAATTTTTGAAATATATTCCTTCTGGAAATCTTAGACCCGGAACTAGTTAAATTAGAAAGAGACACCTAGGATTCAAAAAAAGAAAATTTGTATTCGCAAACGATGAAGGACGGAAGTGTTTACTATTTGCAATTACGTTTGTCGTTGGTCATGTGTGTTCACCTTAAATTCATTCAGTGCGATGCTAAGATAAACGAATTTCATCTCTATAATGTCTAAATACGGAATTAAAAAAAAAAGTGAAAAATGACCATGATTTTCGGGGCTACATTATTTTTCGGAATTACGACTGCACTTTGTGTACCGTTTTTGTACGCATATTGCACGCAATCTTCAGTGGTAGTGCAGGGTGAGAAAGTGTTTTTTTGCTTGTCATTCGCAGCTTACAGAATAGTGGATTATCTAATAATTTGCAAGAACCTTGATCTCAGGGACTGTTGATTTTTTATTTGAAAGTCATTGATATTATTAAAATTAATTTTAGAAATTTTCAAAATTTCTTCATGGTCATTTGATTTCAACGAAATAATTCAAGCGCCATTTGTGTACTGAATGTTTCCTGTTATGGTTTATTTGGATGATTAAAAAAAAAGGCTTCTCTTGCCAATTTAAAAAGATTTTAGATTTTAATTTTTTTATTTGTAGCAACAATTCAATAATAAATGATTGGGGCCAACCTTTAGAATATTAATTTTTTAAAACTAAAATTTGCAAATAAGTAATTTCATTACATAATAAAATTTATTTCCAAATGTATCCCAAAATTATTTATAAAATCGAACGTTTTAATTTTAAATGATTTTTTATTTAAAAAATAATTCTGATCTTAAGATTTTGTTACAAGAATATAATTTATCAACTTTTTTAAACTTTAAAGAAAATGAGGAAAATGGAATTATGAATAAAATCTTCGAATATATTAATTTATGAACGGTACAACTTAAAACATTGTCGGTGCCGACTACAACATTTATTTAATATGTATAAAATTTATTCAATTTTTATTAAAATCCTTGGATATCTTTGGAAATATTTATAAACGTAGTAAAATCTTTAAAATCAACAAAAACAGTTGCAAATTTTAAACCCCATTTGAATTTCTTCGAAACCTCTGAAGTCCTTGAAATAGTTAGGAATGTGTAGAATAAATTTAAAATTCTTAAAAAATAGAATAAATTAAATTTATTCCCTAAAGTTCTCTAAAAATGTCTTAAAAGTTGTAAAATTCCTTAAAATCTTTGAAGTACTTGAAGTTCCTATTAAATCCCTTAAATTTTAAGAAATTCTTTGAACTCCTTGAAATATTTAAAAATCCTATAAAACTGTACAAAATTACTCGAAAGTTTTTAAAACTCTAAGTTTTTTGAAACCTTTTAAAATAACTTAAAATATTTACATTCCTTTGAAATTTTGTAAGTTCTTTCCTAAATCTTGAAATCGACCAAATCCATAGAAATGTCTTGTAATAAAATTTATTTCATTTTCTAAAGTTCCTTAGAAATTTGTTGATGTCCCTTGAAATTCATTTTCGAATGTATCTCAAAATTATTTAAAAAATAGAACGTATTAATTTTAAATGATTTTTTAATGATGGAAAATAATTCTAATCTTCAGATTTTGAGTCAGAATATAATTTGTCAACTTTTTCAAACTTTCAAGGAAATAAGGAAAATGGAATTATGAATAAAATCTACGAATATATTAATTTACAAACTTTACAACTAAAAAAATGGATTAAATTTTTATTAAAATACTTTGATATCTTTGGAAATATTTATAAATGCAGTAAAATCTTTAAAATCGACAAAAACAGTTGCAAATTTTAAACCTTATTTGAATTTTTTCGAAACCTTTGAAGTCCTTGAAATAGTTACGAATGTGTAGAATAAATTTAAAATTCTTAAAAAATAGAATAAATTAAATTTATTCCCTAAAGTTCTCTAAAAATGTCTTGAAAGTGGTAAAATCACTTAAAATCTTTGAAGTACTTGGAGTTCCTATTAAATCCCTTATATGTTGAGAAATTCTTTTGAATTTCTTTGCAATATTTAAAAATCCTACAAAATTTTTCAAAATTCCTCGAATCAAATTTATTTCATTTTCTAAAGTTCTTTAGAAATTTGTTAATATCCCTTGAAATTCACTGAAATCTTAGGAAATCGTAAAAAATCGCTAAAATAAGTAGAAACCATTCGGAATATTTTAATTATAAATGAAACTAAATTTATTTCTTTAAGTTCTTTTCATAAAAAACCGTTAAAAGTTCTAAAATTGAATACAATTTTTTGAAATACATTTTTTTTGAGATTTAATTGAATTCTTTAAATCTTGTCAAAATTGCAGAAATACCCTAAAATCACATGAAATGTCTGGAATCGCTAAAAAAGCTTGAAAATCGTATTTCATTCAATTATTTTTTAAAGACCTCTTAACATGCATTAAAATCGAATCTTGAATATTTGCAAATCCCGCAACATTCTTTTTAATCTTTTGAAATCGTCGAGATCACTTGAAATCTTCAAAATCTCTTGAAATTCTTTGGAATCTGTTAAAATAGCACGACATTTTTTAAATCCATTAATTTCCTTAAAATAACAGGGTAACGTTAAAATAATTTTAAATCTTTAAAATGCGGTGCATTCTATAACATAATTGAAGATCCTATAAATCTTTTGAGATTTTTCGAAATGCTTTAAAATCTTCTGACAAATAATTAGAAAGACCCAACCTTGAAATTCATTATTAGAATTATATTTTGAAAAAATCGAAAAGCGTTTTTACGTTTAAGAAACAGTTTTTTGGACTACGCTGATGATGATCAGTAATGAAGATTAATTTTGTCCTTTTTTAATATTATAGAAAGTGATGAGGCAGAAAATCAGGAAGAGTCTGAAAATAAGGAGGATATTTTGTCACATTCTTCACATGATAATGAGAGCTTTCAAACAGAAAATACGAAGGTAATGAAGGATGCAACCGTAAATACAATAGAATCAATGGCCTCGGATGCAACCTCGTATAAAAAATTGGCATCTATTAGAGAGTATTGTCAAGAAGAGCAAAATGAAATTGCTCACACTGCGTCGACTCAAACGTCTACATCAATTTATGCAACCGAATCTTCATCTTCTTTTTCAAAAACTCGTGGGCCAATAAAAGTACAAGCTCTTGTTCATGCCAAAAATCCAAGTTACGAATCTTTCACCGAAGACACTTTTGATGAGAAAAATACCTTTACCCATGACAATAAGAATAATCCAACAAGAAAGAAGCTGTTTCATAAAAAGGAAAAAACTAGTGAAAAGTTCAAGAAGATTTGGACCAGTAAGTATAAAATTTGGAAATTTTTATACAAATCTAGAATAGAATCATTATAGAGAGATTTTGTCAAAATTTGTGTTCAAAGCAGATAACAATTTTGAAGGTCGATGGAAAATGTTTTCACATTGAACACGAGACAATTCAGTACTGTCTTGACACAATTTTTATTGGAATGGTGAAACTATTCCGTACGTAATCTTTTAACTCAATCAACAAATTTTGCGTTTATATTTGAAAATTTTCATTGAAAGTCTATGCAACAAAAATTAAAATATATGACCCTAAGGTTTTGTATTCAATCCATATTCGGCCACCAATAAGCGTAGAAAATAACTAGAATACTTTGTTAAGATTTTCTGCACATAGGAAACATTATTCTATGGGCAGATTTAGGCTTGTTCATGCACAATAACAAATCAAATTTGCTACTTATGTTGTTGGCTTTTTGTAAATAGTGTTTAAAAATAGAAAAAATGAAGAAATTTAATTTTTCAGATTACAATGCTGGAAGCTTTTTTTTTTAATGTGGCGTTTGGGGAGATAGCACAGATTAAAGATGTTGTTATAGGCATTTAATGAGAAATAAAATTTGCTCTGTTATAAATTTTCTTTGTTTTTAGAAAACAACAAATGAAAACTGAGGTAAAAATATCGAAATGCTGTTTTTTGACCATAATGGTGGAGGGGTAGGAATTGAGACAATAGAGGGGACAGAATACCACTATGCTATAGGCTTTTTCAGTTCAATTTTATTGAGGGATGCCTCAAATTGCAGATTTAGGCTTGTTGATGTACAATAACAAATCAAATTTGCTACTTATGTTGTTGGATTTTTGATATTATTGGCTTAAACTAGAAAAAATGAGGAAATTTTATTTTTTGGACTACTATGCTGGAAGCTTTTCTTTAATATGATTTCTTTCGAGGAAGGCTAAAATTGAAGCTGATGACATGTAGATGTTCAATGAAAAATAAAAATGTTCTATGTCATAATGTTGGTTTTTTGTTGTCAGTAATAAAAACTAAGAAAGAAAAGGAAACAAAGAAACTTTGTTTCATAAATAACTATGGTAGCCTGGAACTACATTACTATTTTGGTGTTTTTCTTTGAGTGCAATTTTCTTCAGGGATTGTTCAAATTAAAGATGCATGAATTTAAATGTGCAAAAAAATCCAAGTTTCCAGGTTTATTGTTGAGTTTTTGTTATTTTTGGGTACTAGGAAAAATAAGGAAATTAAATTTTTTACATTTCAATGCTGGAACCTTTTCTTTTAATGTGATTTTTGGGGAGATAGGACATATTAAAGCTATTGGTATAGGTATTTAATGAGAAATAAAATTTTCTTTGTTATAAATTTTCTTTGTTTTTACAAAACAATAAATCAAAACTGTCATAAAAATATCGAAATGTTGTTTTTAGACCATTATGGTGGATGGGTAGGAATTGAGGAAATAGAGGGGACAGAATACGACTATGCTATAGGCTTTTTCAGTTCAATTTTATTGAGGGATGCCTCAAATTGCAGATTTAGGCTTGTTGATGTACAATAAAAAATAAAAGTTGCTACTTATGTTGTTGGCTTTTTGTTATATGTGGTTAAAAATAGAAAAAATAAAGAAATTTAATTTTTCAGATTACAATGCTGGAAGCTTTTCTTTTAATGTGATTTTTGGGAAGATAGCACAAATTAAAGATGTTGTTATAGGTATTTAATGAGAAATAAAATTTGCTGTGTTATAAATTTTCTTTGTTTTTCGAAAACAATAAAGAAAAACTGTCGTAAAAATATCGAAATGTTGTTTTTAGACCATAATGGTGGAGGGGTAGGAATTGAGACAATATAGGGGACAGTATACCACTATGCTATAGGCTTTTTCAGTTCAATTTTATTGAGGGATGCCTCAAATTGCAGATTTAGGCTTGTTGATGTACAATAACAAATCAAATTTGCTACTTATGTTGTTGGCTTTTTGTTATTATTGGCTAAAACTAGAAAAAGTGAAGAAATTTTGTGTTTTGGACTACTATGCTGGAAGCTCTTCTTTAATATCATTTCTTTTGAGGAAGGCTAAAATTGAAGCTGATGGCATGTAGATGTTCAATGAAAAAAAAATGTTCTATGTCATAATATTGGTTTTTTGTTGTCAGTAATTAAAAACTAGGAAAAACGAGAAAACGAGTAAAGTTTGTTTCATAAACAACTATGTTGGTCCATAACTACATCACTAGGAAAAATGAGGAAATTTAATTTTTCAGATTACAATGCTGGAAGCTTTTCTTTTAATATGATTTTTGGGGGAATAGCGAAAATGAAAGATGTTGTTATAGGTATTTAATGAGAAATAAAATTTGCTGTGTTATAAACTTTGTTTTTAGAAAATAATAAAAAAAAAACTGTGGTAAAAATAAGGAAATTTTTTTTGTAGAACATTATGTTTGAAGCTTTAATTTTAGTGCTATGTTATACATATTCTTTGTTTTTGGGGATACAATGGCTAAAAAAGAAAATAATGAGGAAATCTTAAATTTTGATTTTTGTACTACTATACACTAAGCTTTTCTTTTGGTCCAATTTTCTTCGAGGGTGGTTTATATTGAAGCTTTTGGCGTGTAGAATTGTGATGTCAAATAATATTTGCTATGTTATAATTTTTTTTTTCTTATCAGCGAGTAAAAACTAAGCAAAACCATAACTTTTTTTGTAGATGTTAGAAGCTTTTATTTTAGTCTAAATTTGTTCAGGGATGGCTAAAATTAAAGCTTTTGGAATGCAGATGTTTAATAAAAAATAAATTTTTTGAAGTCATAAGTATTCTTTGTTTTTGCGAAAAATAATGGTTGACAAAAAGCTAATTTTGTTTTTTATACTACTATGTTCAAAGCTTTTCTTTTAGTCCAAGTTTCTTCAGGGATGGCTCACGTTAAAGCTCTTAGCATGTAGAATTGTGATAAAAAAAATTTACTATGTTACAGTTTTTGTTTTTTATTCTCAGTGGTTAAAAAGTATAAAAATGATCATTATTATACACGAGCTTCACGAGCTAATTTTTATTTAAATTTCTTTTCTGGTTCCACTCCTGGCATTTTTAAAAATTTTGTGTATCTCGGAAAATTAAATAATTCGTTATTTTTCAGCAAAGGTTAAAAGTCTTTAGTTGAAATTTGTTTGTTTTTGGGTGTATAATTTTGGAAATTAAAAATTTTATAATATTCAGATCCTTAAGCAATCAAAATACACTGATACATGAAGTTTGATATGCGGTGCCATTATCCCATCCTATCTTTATACCTATAAATTATAAACATAAAGAAAAAAAATAAACGTAATTAGATTCTTCGTAAATATTATAAATAAATATCATTTTAGATGGCATTTTCATAGACAATTTGGGAAAATAGAGTTGCTCATCAGGATCTTATACGAATTATTCTTGAAAAGGAGAAAAGAGACGAGGGAAAACAAATCAAAAATAATAATCATAAAGATAGAAAAATCCAACAAAAGATCTTAGAATTAATTAGAAAGAATGGATTTTTATGAATTATTATTTAAAAATTTTGATAATAAATAATACTTTTTTATATGATAAGTTTCTTTCTGTATATTCACTAAAAAGTGTCAAATAAATTATAGTAAAAAGTCGAATATGCCAGTAAATATAAGGCAGAAGACAATAATATGCAAGAATGGCTCAACATTGTAATTTTTAAATTTATTGAATGAAATGATTAAATTTAATTTAAATAGAAAAATTTATTTATAAGGAAAATGATACTTTTAATTATGCAATTCTTAAAAAGTTGATTTTTTGTGCCTTAGAACTAAAACGGTTTTTTCAATAAAAGCTTAAATTGGAAAATGTATGGTTTGAATTTTTAAAATTTTTTGGCATTTCGAATTAAAAATGTGACAATTTTGTATTTTTGAATTTAAATATTAGAAATTTTAGGACAATTTCATCACTTAATTTTTCAAAATTAAATAATTTCCTATTAAAAGTATTGCTGGACAGTTTTTAACTAATTAACTTTTGATTTAAGTTTTCTAAAATGTTTTAATTCAATTTTATACGTACAAAATTATTTTATTTTAAAAAAAAGTTAGAAGAAGTTCTAGAATATTAAAAGGAAAGACTCGATAGTTGCATTGTTTAAATGATTCTAATTAAAAAATTTGTTACCCCTTTCTAGCTTAAAATTGTACAATTTCAAACATTGGATTTATATATAGGAATCTTGTTTTGCATTCTTTTTTAAAATTTCAAAAATTTTAATTCCTTATATTAGAAATGTCCGATTTTTATTGAAATATTTGAAACAAAACAGAGATCTTAAAAAATGAAAAATTAAATAAATAAATCATAATTTTAAAGGAAATATGAAAAATTAAACGATTTTAAATTATAAGGCTTAAATTTGTGACGTTTAAAATCAGATTAGAAAAAATTGAATTAATATCGGTACCTTAGTTAGTTAATGATTGCATTAGTTTTTAATAGTCACAATTTTAGAGTTCTGAGTTTCCATGTTTGTAGGCTAAATTTTAAATTGTTCGCTTTTATTCATTTTAATTTTGCAATTAAAATTAAAATGGTTGAATTTTTAATAATTTCATTAATAATTTAAAAATGTTTAATTGTTTGCATGATTGATTTTTTGATTTTTATTAAATTTGGATTAAAATTCATACACAAATGTAATAATGTCACCATTTTTGCCACTAATATTTTTTTCAGTTTTTTTCAGTTTTGATATTTCCCATTAAAAATTGCTTCTTATCCGAAAATTATTTCAGAATAATCCAATATTAAGGATTTAAAATTAAAAATGTTCCTATTTCGAATCAATTTTAATGATAAATTATAATTTGTTTATTGTGATAAGAGCTTAAAATTCTAAAATTATAGAAGCTTTAACTTTGAAGGATTCAACTTAATTTTGAATTCCAAATTGTCAAATTTGAATTGCTTTGAATTTGAAATTATTTAGTTTTAAAAGATTTCAATCAGAATTTATACAATTTTAATTTCTTTGAAATTTAAATGATACATCATTTTTCAAGATTTTAATCTGAATCTATTCAGTTTTTTACATTTGGAAATTGTCCTATTTTTGAAATGTTAATAAGAAACCATACAATCATTTCCGACGATTTTTAATTAAAAATAAAAATGTTTAATTGTAAGCTCGTTTAATGATTATTAATAATTATTTTATTAAAAATAATATTAGTTCAATTCTTTTTTATTCCATTCAAAATATTGTCCTTTTTCAAAATTTGATATAATCAAAAATCTTTTTAATAACGTTTTCAATTCAAAATAGTTCAATTTATATTTTTTTAAGTTCCAAACGCTTTAATTTCGAAATTATTAATTATTAATTATTGTTTCATAAATATTAAAAACTTATTATTTAACAATTGATTAGTAAAAAATCTTTCAATATTGTTGTCTACCTTAGGGAGTATGCGCTTGTCGTACTTTTTTCCCGGTAGGGGAAGTGGGGGGCAGAGAGAGAGAAAGGGAAGTAGAATAAGTAAGAGGGACGGAGCAGAGGAAGTAAAGGATAGGAAAGTAGGGATGTGATGAGTGTGAAAGGACGGTGAATGGGGGAGGAGT
>JAAAKG020133859.1:0-36872 GCA_010014905.2 Druon quercuslanigerum | reverse complement strand
ACCAATACATATATATACTTCAAACAATTGAAGCAGTTGTTGACTGTATCGTTGTTTATAAAACGTAACACGCTTCTGATTTTTCTCATTAAATATAAGGAGCCCGTAACCATATTAGCATCTCCTTGAAGTATTGTCGACATTGGATCTACAGATTACACATATTGCAATGCTCTGATAATATTGATTGAATATGTGCGTGAGAAACGTAGGAGCCGCGTCAAAAAAGTTTTTACATAATACTAGACTGTTAATTATGCACATTATTACTCTAATCAAACAGGTAATTTTTCTTTAATTAAAATTGCAGTACTGATTGATCATTTTTACAATTCAAGAATCTTCATAACTATAATATATTTTTCTTAAATCCTGGAAAGGATAGAAACGAAACTGTTATTACTACTAAATCGAGAATATTATGTAGTATGATTATAAAGTAATTGAATGAAAAAGTGCGTAATCATAATAAAATTCTGTTAGCTACGCTTAGATGAAGTGATTTCTGACATAGTGAGTGTGTTTGGAGATGTTTTTTGTCTTGTTCTAGAAATGATGGTAGCATGTGTAGTTGGCCGCGAAAGTGGAATTTCAGCTAATTGACGCGGCTTGAGCAACATCAGTCTTGTCTTGCCTTAGAAATCAGGAAACCCGTGACGCCGATTCTTAATGCGATTCGTACTATAAAGTAAAGCTTGAGAGATTTTGATCGAATAAATTCAACAGTGCCAGTAGCCGATCTAACGGATTCTGTATAGGTAAAACCTTTCTCCAATATCAGGCTCTTATTGTACACATGGGATGTTTCCGTCTTATGCGCAATCAATCATTCTTCGATGAGTCAATTCTATCAGGTATTGTCTGTTCGACTTTTTGTAGTTTATTCTGAAACAGTATTATTTTTATTTTATTTGGACATTTTTTTAGTATCTCAGTACGGGTAAAACCCCTAGTTATAAGGAAATTATCTTCAGTACGGGACTACTGTTGGCTAAAAAAATTGTGCGGCCCAAGACTTGCCTAGCACCGCGCGGCAGAAGTATGCTATTACATAAAATATAGTAGCATATGGTAGTATAGTAGTAGTAGTAGTCATAAGGACATCCGCAGGATTTTGTCGGGATCGGGTGCTAATCTGAACAATTGCACCTGATCGCAGCGTAATCGCGGTAACATTGCAGTCATAACCACGTCTCCATAACCCTATATAATATATACCTATCACCTAGGTATATATTATATAGGGTCGAAAATATTTCATTTATTATAAAATCAATGTTTAATATTCCTTTTTTTATTAAATAGTCTTTCCTCAATGGTCTTAACTCAACTGAAAGGAGTCCTTTTTACCCTCAGTTTTTAAATATTTAAGTGTTTGATTCTCCATAAATTTTCAGCAGCAAGAACCCTTATGTTGAAACATAACTTATGCAATTTATTTTAACTGTTGGTATATTTCGTCCCTTTCCCCCTTTGAAAGTTACAAATTCTCTCAGTGAAAAGTGGATGCATTAAAAAGTGGATGAGTAAAAAATTTTAACAATCTTATATAATAATATAGATTGAAAATATACTGAACACGTGCTTTTCTTGTACTAAAAAATGATATTAGTTGCAAATATATAAGTGCAGTGTCTATTACCATTATAATCAGTATGTTATCTCGTTGTAATTATTACTTTTTCATGTTACGTATGAATTGGTTTAATGTCTGCTTATATACTGGAAAACATTATACCCCATATCTCTATAATTTTACCATAAATTATTTCGGTACGTTTTATGAATTATTATATGCATGCAATTTTCATTTAAAAGATCAAGATAAAAGAAAGTGCAGGTGAAATTAGAAAAATAATTTCCCCGTCAAATAAACGTGATTAATATAAATTTCTGATAAAGGAGCTTATTATATTAAAAATTTTATCGTTTTTCGAAAAGCTGTGTTTATATTCATCCCGAAAAAAATGGGAGAGTAAGAAAAAGGGATTGACTATAGTCGTTCTTAAAATTCGTCTCGACTAGCTAAGCTTATATAAAAAATATTTGACTTCTCATCCCGAATTGTGGGATGACGAAACTCTTTGTTAATAATATAATTATAATAATTGTTCAATTCTGATGAGAATCTTGATGGATTCTTTTTAGGAAATATATATTTTGAAATGTTTTTTTTGCCTATTTTGAAAAGTTCGATCCATACATTTTTTTGAGTGTTTGAATTGGAAATTGTTCAATGAATATTTTGGATATTTAATTTTTAGATTCTAAACGCTTCATAATTAGAACTGTTCCGCATTAGATATTCCATAATTTACAAAATTTTGTGAATTTTTCTTTTGCGTTTTGAGTGACTAGCATCTAATTGTATGGTTCAGAGTAAGAAATAATCTGGAATGAAAAACATCTATTGCCAATAATGGATAAAGGCGCTAAGTATATATGTCGAATTGAATCTAAAGTATGTGATCAATTGGTCCATGATTGACAATAATTGTGAATTGAGATCAAGATATAAATACCGGTGCTTTCCGGCATTGTTTAACGATTTGCATATGGGGAGGTGATAATAATTATATAAGCATGGGCTGAACAAACCAAGTCGATAATGATTATCTACACCAGGAAAGGGACTACCAGTTATCGCCACAGTCGTTTATAAATTATGCTCGTGCGCGCCACTTGGGCCGAAGCCGGCAATTTGTTTGAGTGTCCTGCATTGTAAAGTAACCGAAGATCTCTGCAGTTCGAATGGCTCCTTATTCTCTTCTTCTCTTTCGGCCACAGTATCAATGAACCCTATCTGTTTCGCGTGTTCATCTCCCAAACTCTTTGATGTCTCTCTCAAAATTACTTTTAACACGAGGCGAATCCTCCGCGAAAAGTATTCCAACACAGTAAAATATATGAGAGGCCGTTCAAATATTACGTCATGCAAATTTGTTACCCCCACCCCCTACACCATAAAACGTCTCATAATACGCACCTTTTTGACAAATGCAGGGATCGGATCATGCCACTTTATCGACTTCCGTTTTTCTCAGAAGTTTGCTACACTTGTTCAATCTTATTTTTTTTCAAATGTTCCCCAAATGTTCATAATTTGAAAATTTTATTGAATTTTTTTGTTGAAATTTCGTCTTATTTAATTGAAACATTAACTATTTTATTCGTGATTCCCTTTTCTGAATCGAGAGTTAATCCTTTTGGATTGAAAATTCATTTTTCTTCGTTGAAACTTAATTATTTTTCGGTGAAAATAACCTTTGCCCTGGAAAATTTAATAATTTTTTAGGTTCATAATTAAACTGTCTTTTTTAAAAAGTCTTCGCTAGATTGATTTGATAAAAAAATGTATATTCCCCTATTATCCCCTTATTTTCATGAAGAGTAACCCTGTTTCCTCTGCCTTTAAAGTATTCTGGATTTTGCTCTTTGATGTCTCAATTATTAAATAATAAAGAATTTCCTATTCAAATTATACATTCTTAAATTTAAATCCTTAATTGTTGAGTAATTTCAAGTTAAAAATGTTTGAAATGAATGCTCCTGATGTTCAAGATTAATGCAAATTATAAAATTCTCTTATTTGAAAATAATCCAATATGACAAGTTTAACCGTTCAGAGAAAAGTATATTTTAAACCCAGATTCAGAATCCTTCAAGCTGAATGGCTTTTGTTAAAAAATTGTTTTTACCTTAAAGTTTAATTTGTTTGCAAAGAATGTTTGAAAACCAATGAGAATTATGTTATACTCTATATATTCCAGAGGAAAAGTTATGATTCTAGTCATTGAGTTTTATACTTTCCAAATTTTTACTTCGCATTACTTAAACTTAAAAAACAAACTTCAGATTAATAATTCAATGAAAAAATATAGCGTTAAAGTGTATTTTAAGGTTAAAAAATGTGATAACATGCTTGTGACTTGATACTTCAAAGGCTCATTATTACATTATAGGGAAAAAATTAGAAAGATAACATAAAAATCGAGCTTTTAATAGTGTCTAATAAATAAATTCAGGATTGGAGACATTTCATAAGATACCTGTCATAATTAATTTTTTTCGAGATATATAAACCCGTTTCAGCTAAAAGCATGTAATTTTAGAAACGTGTTTTTTTTCACTTTCGCGCGTCATTACCGAGATTAATCGCCAATAAGCTTTTTTCGTCAGTTGGGTTTATTTACTGAAAGGATATTGTTTAACACTTAATTATTATTTATAATAATAATCGTATCGCGCCTAGACGCCAGTGCAGGGTCTATCTATATTTAGTATACTAATTTATGCTGCGGAACGAAATTTTTTCTCCTCGACCCTCGTTACGTTGAAGGCTATTTTCTGCAAGGAAATAAAGCAATTCTAATGTGTTCCAATTATCTATTAAAATCAATATAGCCGTCTCATCGGCGTCACTTTTCTTGCGTCTTGGGTGCTCTTGCAAAATCTTGTTTCATTAGTTATCGCAAGTAGACCGATCTAAGTGTATACGGAATATAATGCACTACATGTGTGATTTTAAATTTATATAAAGCTGAATGTGCAATTTTTATTTGTATTTATATGTGTACACTTGTGTGATTGTGTGTGATTGCAAGATCTAGATGTAACATTATATGAGCGACTAAATAATACTGTATACGCGGGTAAACGATAAAGTTTCACGGCTTTTAAATCTGGAGAGCAGCTTTGCGATTCTCACAGTTGGTAAATCAGCCTTGTGCACATTTCTCGGACTGGTTCAGGCTGGTTCCTCGCGGGCATCAAGATTCCGCGACTGAAATCTGTTTGAATATGTAAAGGCTGTGCCGGCTCCCTTGAGCATCAATAATTTAATCCTATCAATCGCAGCTCGAACAGTACTTTCACATAACAATTTTGTTAGACAAAAATTACACGTTTATTTTGTTAAATGAAATAGTTCTTTTTCTTTTCATTTTTTTTTTGTCGGAGACGTCAAATGGCGAGGGGTTTCCCTGTATAAATTTCAATGTACATCACCTGAATATTCATAAATTGAAAAGAAAAGGATGAATGCAAAAACTTCAAGAGAATTAAATGTATCTAAAGTTCTGAATGTTCAAATGAAACAAATGCTTTTCGCATTTCTATTTTATCTACAAATATTGCTCCATCAGCTAAAATTTAAAATAATGCAATTTCAGTAATGTTTTGTAACGTGAATTAATGTATATTTTAGAATTGTTTCTAGTATCAAAAGTCATCAGTAGAAAATTTCGTTCATTTGAACATTCTGAACTTCCAGCACATTTAACTTTCAACGAAAAATGGTTGGATTTTCTTTTTAAAAAAGGGCATATGCCTTGAAAACAGGATAAAAAAGAGGAATTCTTTAAAAATGAGAAAAGACGGAAATAGGCGAAATAGTAAAAAGTTTGTATTTATATGCTTTACTTGTCAAATAAAATTCATAATTTTTATTTTTTCAAGCATTTAATAAACTTGTAAGGTAATTGCACTAGTAATCGTCACCTTAAGCCAAATTGGAAATTAAAAATGCTTATAATTGTATTTAAAACTTAATTTTTATTATCACAAAGGTCTTAACCGAATAAAGTAGATAGAGAAAAACTGATTTTTTATTCGCGATTAAAATTCAAAATACGCAAGTGCGTTAGTTATCGTCAGGCACATAACCAATTTAACATGAGAAAAATATACTAATTTAATTGAAGAATATTGAAACTGACCTAAAATCACAAGTTTTAGCACACGCAGAAAGAGCGAATATTGCAATACAAAAAATATTGGGCCATCTGACGATAACCAGTGCATCTACCTTAATTCACATTTATCTTTTCCATATGTGTGATGCCACTTTTTGCCCTAACGCCCCACCCCCTTATGTCAGAAAACGTCACAGAACCCGTTACATGCTTTTTGAATGACCCCATCAGCATTCAGAAAGCATTTCACATAATTCAGAAATAGGTGAGCATCTGAATTCAGTGGTTAATCCTTTGATGAATGATATATATTGGGTAATATTATGTCAGTCTTTTTCTAAAGCACTAAAAGTCAATTTTAACTTTCGCTTTTGATTAAAGCTAATCAACTTATAATAATAAGCGTATTACAGTAAGCCATTGTTATTATCGGTGCATAAATGCAAGGCAGTTGGTATTTATACTCTGGTACTCAAAGTAATCAGAGTCCGTGACGATCGGAACTGTCGAGAACTATCAGATGATAATAATCATTTCAGCTTTTATATCTCTCAGCTTTTCTGTCCCTGCCATTGTTAATAAATCATACCTGGGCTTTAACTGCAGCGATCCGTAACGATTCAGTAATGAAACCCCTTGTTTTCAATTGTAATGACTGCTCGAGTCTAATATCATCATAAAATATAATATAATGATGATGAAATATGAAAAGATTTGCAGGCCCATCCTTCACACGTAGTGGCAGTTCGTATCGATGTTTATTGCAGAAATGGGATAAGGTCACTTTTCTCAGGAAACTGATAACTGTTGTAATAAGCTGTGTTCTACCTAGTCACGAAGCTTTTGTGATGAATTGTGGTTTCATTGTTTCTTAATCTATAGGTGTGAGAAGGCCAATCCTTTATTTAGCGAATTATAGTTATTGGCTTTTATATATCATAGATTATTGAACAGGTCCTTTCACTTGAGTTCATACAGATCAATTCTTTTATTTGAATAATAATAAATGTGTAAAGTGAAGCAATCTCGAGTTTGCCGAGAATATAAAGTCAGTAATTTGTGAAGAAATGCAAAAAATAAATTGAGGCGAAGACAAATACGAGCCAACTTCTGCGTTCGTTACTACTTTCCCACAAGCTTCATACGCTCCAGGAGGTCTTTGATGACAAAGAGTGGGATGAAAGACACCAGGAATTTCACTAAGACTTTGATGATCTTATAACTTACATAAACCCCTCTGAAGACTGCAAATCCTTTCGTCTTTGGTCTTTAAATTTTACAATTTACAATCTTCATCTTTTTGCGGGTACAATAAATGCGGAGGTCATTTACGAAGGTTATTACGGAATTATGGTTTCGGCTTGACTGTAATTTGCTGAGTTTGCAACTTTAAGAAAGAAAAGTTAAGAAGCAAGTAGCTGCATTCCAATTCAAATAAAAATATTTTATACAAGAAATCAGAAAGTTTAAGGCATCTATATAGCATCAGTAATGCTGAAGTAAAAATGTTTAATTGCACATTTAGAAAAATGTTTGTTTGAATCGAACAATTCCTATGTTGAATTTAAACTATATTTTTCTATGTAAAATTCTAAATCCTAAAATTGTGAACTGTAAAACTGACTTGCTGTCTGGTAATTTTTCGAGCCAGTGCTTTCCTCGGTTCAGCAATTTCGGAAACAATGAGGACCAGCCAGGCAGTGCACCTAGGCGGTATTTGCCTTGCCTGGGCCTGTAACTATCTGGACAACCGTCCATTAAGCATCGTCGAGGGGTCGTGCCGATGCCGGGGATATGGGGTGGCAATTAGCAAGAACAATAGGAACAGGGCCCTTCTTTCTGGGAAGTAGGATGGTCCCTCCGGGTCCTAAACCAGGCAGGTAGACATTAAAACGTAGCCGACAAGGCCCACTATCCTGTATCGTGTATCATATACTCCGTGTCTAGAACCAACCACCAAATATTTCCTCCTTCCTCTATAGTCTATCTACGAGTGTATCTAAAACTAAAGAGTCTACAAAGTTAAAAAATTATCTGAAAAAAATAGAAAAACTAATGCAAAACAACTACATTCAAGGTGAAAAGGAATACAAATATCATTTTGGGTTTCTTTTTCGAACTGTGTATCGTTAAGAAATTGTCCATAAGACAAGCCCTAGCACCATTCTTGGCCAGTTAGTTTTACGGAAAATTTCGTAATACTAGACAGTGCCTTTTTTAATTCTTCCATTACAGCACGCGATATCGAGACAAGCTTCCTGGAGATCCTTTCCATCACACAGAAAGCAAACCTGCAATAATCACGTTCACTTGCAATCTCTGTAATTATATTGGAAAGAAACTGTAATTATTACTCATCTTTAGTTGATCAATGAGCCGATAAATTATGAAATTACCCTCCAGTAATGCTGGCAATAACCGATTCATTTTTCACAATTGATATCCACTAATCGATCCTTACTAGTTTTTGAAAAGCTTTCCAATTGCAGATTATCATATCTGATAGCAAGGGAAAAATGATCCGCCTTTATACATTATAAATATAATAACATCATCAATTGCGCTTTATGAG
This sequence comes from Druon quercuslanigerum, assembly GCA_010014905.2. NCBI lineage: Eukaryota > Metazoa > Arthropoda > Insecta > Hymenoptera > Cynipidae > Druon > Druon quercuslanigerum. Next base: position 28,607 of record JAAAKG020133859.1, on the reverse strand, counting down.
CTCGTCCAGTTTTTCGATTTGCGGAGAAAAAGAATTTTTAATACAATATAAAAATATCTAATGACTTTATTTTTCAAGTTCATTACCTTTTTATGTTAAGGGTGATTGGAATATAATTTTCCCATGATTATTCAGAAAATTCAACCAGATATTTTAATATTTCAGCTAATGTCAAATCAAAATTTTAACGAAAAACTTAATTTTCAAGCAAATAGTTGAATTTTTAACCAAAGAAGATTAATTCTTAAAGTAAATTGTGATGTATAATTGATATTTAAAAAAAATAGTTTAATTTTTGAAATCAAATAAATATTTTAAACAAGAAGGATAATTTTAAACAACCTTTGTGCATTTCCAATCAAAGAAGATGATTAATTCTCAACGGAAAATGTAATAGTAGATATTTTAATAAAAAAGATGTTAATTTCAATTTTAAGAAAATAATTAATAAAACACAAATTTTAAACAAAACATTGACAATTACAACCACATAGATCAACTTTTAGTTATGTTTTTATAACCAAACTACTTAATTTACAACCTTTTATTTTATCCTTTAACTAAGTAATTAAATTTTCAAACAAAAAATATGAATTGTGAACAAAAAATGTAATGTTTCTGCATTTTTTCAAAACAATAAAACCTTCTAAATATCTTTTAAAATGATTAGAATTTTTCCTAAATTTTGTTTTAAATTCTGCACAAGTAAAATTGCGCGAAACTCTTCTAGATTTACTTTTTATATGTTTAAAGTATTTTTAACAAAAGTTTACTATTTTCTCTGAATTAATTATTGTTAATAAAAAAACATTAGTAATTTTCCCAAAAATCATCAGATTTTTTTATTATCTTGAAACCTTTTAAAATTCTTGAAAAGCTTCTACATTCCTTGTGCAAAATCTTTAAAAATCTACGTGTTGTTTAAAAAAAATTTTAATCGTTTCAAGTTTAAAATTAGTTTTTAATCTTTTCAAAATCTTCAAAAATCAACAGTTTTTTGCAGTTTAAATGAAATAAACTCAAAGGTTTAAATTATTTTAAAATATATTAATAATTTTAAAATATCTTTTGAATTATTGAACATTAAAAAAATTAAAATGAATGTTTTTCAATAAAATCAAAATCATTAAAAATTTTCTCGAAAATCTTATTGTCGGTACCTTTAATTTTTTTGTTACTGGTACAGAAAATTTCTTTCACTCGTACGAACAGATAATTCTCTCATCGACTTAAATGCGTAAAAACTCATTTACAATTAAAATGTTCTCTATTATCGAAAATATCTAGAAACATTCAGAAATAAGTTTTATCGTGAAAAAATTGCGGCTGTGACTACTTAGTCATCCTGAATAATCGGGACGACTTGCCAATCTTATACATGAAAAATATTTGACTACTCATCCGGAATTCTAGGACGACGAAAGACTTCGAATAAAATTACTTATTTGGGCATTTGTATTTACAAAATTAACGGCACACGGGGTTCTAATATTTTTAAATATAAAAACAAACATTTACATGCTCTGTAAATTCTAATTAAATACATTCTTTTTTCCACATAAATATTGTTCCAACTGCAACTTAAAATATTCATTATAAATCTCTTTTAATATAATAAGTTATTTCCAATATAAATGAACAAACACTTGCGCACTTTTTCTGGTTTACAAAGTCATCAGTAAAAAAATTTCGTTCATTTCAACGTTCGGAATTCAAGAACATAAAATATTTATATTTCTACCTAAAGAAACAAGTTAATATAGTTTTATATACCAACATGAATTTGAATAATAATGCTGATAAAGAGTCTATAATTAGCACCTTTTGAACATTAATTCACTATCATAATAGCCGACTAACATTATTTATCTAATGATTTCTGATATCTGGCATCAGGTTCATTATGGACATGAATTATGTCAGCAGGATGTGCAGGATTGTGGAACAACATACGGGAATAACGTGTAGATTATGTCCAAAATGGCTCTCAATGGAATCGTATCGAGTGTTTAATGCTCGTCGCTTGAAGGCTCCACGGCTATTTTTCTTGTCAGCATAGCGTGCAATTATCTCTGCATAAACATTCCATGGGTGAGTGCAAAATTAAGGACTCTGAGATTTCGCCGGTGGTAACGACTTGTAAGCACTACGGAGCAAAAAGAATATTATTATAAAGGAAGAGGGACAGAGAAGCTGCGTATAATTTGGAGCAATTTGGCAATTGCAGATAATTGATGACGATACCTTTTACTTTCGAACGAACCGCGGCGTCGCTTTCGAGTCAAGTTAAGTAGGACTAATCATTGGGTACCATGCTCGAAAGATGGGAAACCTGTCCGTCTTCTCTCTGAAATTCTCTGCTCCTATGTATACACTCCATCCCTATCCCATCGGCATAAGGTCCCTATACTCTGTGTGCAGTTTCATTTCGCAAAAATTATTCACCTTTTTATTTATTTATGTTTTATTCTCTTCAAGAAACGATGACACAAAATGAAACCCAGAAAACTAACTTAACTTTGTTTCATAACAGTTATTTTTGAATAACACGCTAACATCTTATTTTAACTCTTCTCGAGGAAATTATTTCACAATAAAGATTTTGGTAAGAATCAATAAGTCCACAGACAAGGGTCATCATTATGTGTCGAAACCTTTGGATCAATTATTAACTATACTCAATTATTTTTTAACCTGAGGCCCTAAAGCCAAATCCACAATGACCAGCAACTATTTTAAAATTTAATATATTAACCTACAGACATTTTCCAAGCGAATCAATTTTAATGATTTTTAAGAATTTGATGCGTTTGGTGCGGACAACTTACACATTTTTTCGTTTAAAAAAAATGATGGTTCTTTCAAAAAAACGTTTTGATGACCTAATTAAAATTTGGTTGAACCAATACAATCTCGGTTTTGTTTGAGTGAACGAAATTTTCAAAGTCGAGCAGAAAGCATAATTTTGTACTGAAAATTATAGGTCATAGAAGACAGTAGACACAAAATTGGCAACCCTCTGGCTCGTCCTATGGTGTTTATAGTTGAATTATCTCAAATATGTGCTGTTTCTCACCTTAAAACTCGTAAACCTGTTCTAATAATACCGTCAAAAGAATGTCTGCTAACCATAAAAACCGAAAAATAGCAGGGAATATAAATAAAATCGAAAAAAACCCGGGCTTTAACAAAAAACACAAACTCGAGCGGAAATTCACATTTAAAGTTTCGGAAAATATGCGTCAAAAAGTTTTGACTTGCTTCTTAAGAATTTTAAAAGCTTTAAGGGAATAAGAAAATTCTTAAGAGAATATTTTAAAATATTTCAAAATAGTTCCAAAAAGGTTAAAAAAGAAAGCAGACCATTTTAAGACAGCTTTTCTAATTAAGTATGAAGATTTTTGTTTTAATTTTGCGAAAAATACCCAAAATTAGAAAAAATATTTAGACAGATTTAGAACCTTAAAAAGAATGAAAAATAATTAACCAATTGAAAACATTTTTCAAAATTTATTTTTAGAGGATTTTGAGAAATTAATTTTTAAATACAATTTCAAAGTATGTATACATTTCTAAAAATATTCAATAAAATTTGGACGATTTTTAGGCATTTTTTATTTTGAAAGATTTGTTAAAATTTTACCAATAATTCGAGTCAATTTAAAAAATATTTAAAATCTCATCCCTTGATCGAGATTTCACTTATTTGGTTAAAAATTTAATTGCTTGGTTGAAATGTAATCTGCTTTGGTTGAGGATTCAACTATCTTGTTAAAATTTTGTCTTTTTTCGTTGAATTCAACTGTATAAGTTTGTTTAGAATTCATTTGTTTTTTTGGTTAAAAATTAAACGATCTAATTAAAAATTCTTTGTTTTGGTTGAAAATGCTTATTTTTCAGTTGAAAGTTCATCTTTTCTGGCACAAAATTAATATCCTTAGCTAAAACTTTATCTTTTTGGTAGACAAGGTCAATTACTTGGTCGAAAATGATTTTTTGTTCTTTAGGAAAATTCATATTTTTGTATTGAACATTTAAATGTTTGGTCGAGCATTCAACTATTTGGCTGAAACTCATCTTTTTATGAATTCAATTCTTTTTGATTAAAAAGTAAAATATTTTTTGATTGACATCGAATATTAAATTTTTTTATGGTTCATGTTTTTGTCGCTGAAAATTTACCAACTGGGTAAAAAGTTAATCTACTTAGTTAAAAATCATTTTTAAAAATAAATATTTATAATTTTAGTAGAAAGTTAAATTATTTTTGGCAAATATATAATCTTTCTTGGTTAAAAATGCAGCCGGTTGAAAAATATTTTTTGGTTGAAGATTCAACTATTTTGTTGCAAATTCTTTTTTTAAAGAAAATTTGGAATAAATTTAAATCAAAATGTGGATTTTTGAAGATTTAGAAGAAAAAAAATAGAAGCGGTTTATATTTTTAAGTCCTTTGGTAATTATCGATAAATCATGGATTATAATACCTGCTGGGGGATTATATTGACCCTCAATAATAAATTTTGTAGAAATTGTTGATATAAGTTGGGGCATAATGACGCATTTTATGTTTTATGGAGGAAAACATAAAACGCGTCATGATGCCTCACATTTGGTACAAATTCTTATAAGATTTAATAAAACTCACTGATGAGGGCCACCATTGTGTGCCGAAACGTTTGAAACAACTTAATTAGTTTCAATTCACATGACCCTGAAGCCAACAACTTACATCAACAATTTCTACAAAATCATTGATTTCTTATTGAAGAGTTATCACACAAACGATTATGAAAATGATTTATTTTAATATTACATAAACTTTAAATTAACCATGTTATAAAAACATGTATAGTTATAATTAAATGGTGATGTTGAAAGAAAGAAAAAATATGTTTTTGTAATTACTCTCCAATAATTAATTATTAATAAGACATATCTAAGAATTATTTATCAATTAGAATATTAAAAATAATAATTATATAAAAATTTATTTATGATAAATAACTATCAACCAAGATTATTTTGTTTAAAATATAATAAGAAATCACTATACGTAAATTTACACACAGGAAAACGTAATATTAAATGCGTTTTATTCGTGCTTTGCATAAGAGGAGATTTAATATTTGCAACCGAGAAAAAGTGAGAAATCCTGGAAAATAGCCGGGAATTTGATGGGAGAAAATTAGTCGAAATTCTGGCCAAAAAATAAATAATTAAAAATAATAGTTAATCCTTACATTTTAGGGCTCTAGGTTTTAAGATAAAAAATGTAAGGTATTCTTAGCTGTCTAGTTTCGGAGATGCTTTTTCTGTCTAAACCACGTCTAAACACACGTATTTCTCCAAATGAGACGGAAACGGGAGAGCGCTTTGCAGGCAAATAAATCACTTGAAGTACGACGGCGCCTAGGAGTCGGAAAAGACAAGATCGAAGAGATTTCGGCACTGTCTTGCAGTTCTTGCATTTCTCAAGCATCCTCTGTCAGGGAAAATTCTCAGTATTGAGGAGAAAATGATGCTATCCCAACTTGTGTTTCTGAAATCTCTAAAACCGGTTGTTTTCAGTTTTAAGGTTCCTTTTCCAGATATCTGGAATGTCCGGACAAATGAGACAGAAGTAATGTATTTAAAATTAAAAGAAAAGCGCCATATAAGCCTTTAAAAATATTTAATAATATATTGGAAATCTTGTGCACTACAGTCAATTTGTTTGGAAGTGTTAAACAAACATTAAAGATTTGATTTCATAATTATCAATTTGTAACTTGATTAAGAGTTAAGACGGATGATGAAATTATGAATTCTTCATTTTTTCCTTGATGCTGAAATTAAAATATAGTTAATAACATGTTCATGACTAAGAGAATTGTTTTCTTTTTTTTGTTGCAGGTGAGTCCACGTTTCATATTCGCATTCAAGGTCCTCGTGAGTATGAGAAAACTCTGAAAACTAAATTAGCAAAAAATTGTCTCAGACAGGAACTTTTTGAAAATGTGATAAGACTTGATTAATCTGACGCCTATACAGTATTACGTTGCAAAATTTAAAAGTATTGAAAGTAATAAAGTACGAATTTCCTAATCCTGGAAATTTAAAAGTTTCCTACATTATTTCACCAAATGTTGAATAAATTAATTGAAAATCTACATTTGATATCTATAAAAAATTCGATTATTGATCTTTATCTTGAATGCTTTAAATGTAAAAAATTGCATAACAAATAGACAAAAAAGAAAAAGAAACAAATAATTTGCCTTAATTTGCTATCAAAATAATCTCATTATTTAACAGATTATCACACAACAAGCGTAAAATCAATATCGGGCTTTGATTGTAATGTTTGACACGCGGCACGATTCTCGAGTGTGTTTAACTTTAAGAAGTTTAAACCCACAATACATCACGTGGGAAAGAATGGCCGAGGAATCGGCTTCTCTTGCCTCATGGCTCGGCAAATAAAGGACGTAATAGCTTTTCTTACGGGCACGAGGCCCAGGAATCTGCACAGGGTACCACAGGATAGCGAGTGGGTGGGGTGGGGTTGGGGGAGGGGAGACGGGCCCTCTACTTGGGTCTTGGGTCCCGACCGAAGAACGGCATGCCGAAAAATAAAACCTTTATATTGAGCCTGGTCGCTGACCAGTCACCGGAGTCCTTAAAAAGAGAAAGAAACAAGACTGAAAGAAAAAAAGGACAAGGCCCATTATATGCGCGTGCACTTGTCGTCAGGGACTTGGGCCTTCTGTTCCCCGAAGCACTTTGCATCGACATGTATCTCTTCCCCTTCTACTTTTTCTACCTTCTTTTTTTTTGTAACCGCTAATCATTAAAAGTAATTAGTATTTTCATTAAATCGTTTACGTAATTTAATTATACTTTCACCCCTAATTACTTTATTATACAATTACCCCCAACGCAAAATAATTTTTCGATTCACATAAATAAGAATTTATTCCTTCGAAGTGACGTATAAACGGTAATTTAGTATAGATGGCCGTAATAAATAATATGCTGTTATCCCTGAAGAAAAAATATCATTCAGATTAATATTCATCCTTACCAAGTGTCGTGTCGATCATTCCTTTTCTGGCTTTTACGATTACTTCATTATTTATGTTATTGCTTAATGCTCAAGTGGTGGCATATGTCCTTTTAATAAAACGAGAAATCTACGCCTTCCGGCGAAGAATCAGACACAGGTCGTGATTATAAAATGTGGACCCCCAAGAGAGTAACACGAGGCCTCTTTTATATATCCTTTCATAAGAATCTCGAAAGGATCCTTATCGTATTAGGTTTCTGATCTCCGGAAGCCTGGGGGCCTTTCGGCAAACTGGGCCCCTGACTGTCTAATCTAAGCTTTCAGACCCACGTGTCGACAGTTTTCAGTGTCACAGTACAATGACGAGTATAAAGCCAGCGATGCCTCCAGCTCTAAGTCGAATTTAATTAATTCGATATTTATAGATTTATTTCAAGTTGAACTGCCTCAATTGAAAGCACTTTATTATAATTTTATAATCCTTTTATAAATCGTTGAATCCACAATTTAGTTTCTGTCATACTGAGAAAAAAAAAGATTACTTAAATCAAAGAAACGGCAACAACAAAAATGATTTTTTGCATCTAAAGCACATTTTATCTTGAAACAAGCTAAATTTCATTTGATCAAAATATATTTGGTTGGAACCATAGGCACCTCAAAAATCCGGGAAACAGCCGGGAGTTTGGTTGAAACTCGGTAATTTGTTAGATTTCTTTTGCTTTTGCAATCAATATCCTCTCGCTCTTCGAAAAAAATATTTTTTTGGAAATAAATTCAACAATTTAAGTGTTTTATAGAAAGATTTTTGATTCTATTCAGCTGTTTTTTATTTAAAATTAAAATGTTTTTTGGTAGAAATATCACATATGACCCTCTTACATTTTTTGTTAAGAATTCATTCTTTAAATCGAAAATTCAGCTGTTTTTATGAACATTCCTATTTTTAGACAGAAAATTTACCTTTGGCAAAAAAGTCATCGTTATGGGTAAAAAGCTCATTTTTTATTTGAAAAGTCTAGTATTATATTCTTCATTCAAAATAAGGCTCCTTTTGTTGAAAGCTCTACAATTTGGTTAAAAATTTAATTATTTTATTAAAAATTAATATTTTTCGGTGGAAAATTCAACTGTTTTGTTGAATATTCTTCTTTTTGATATACAATTCACCTTTTTGGATTAAAAATTCAACAATTTGCTTGAAAATAAAACAGCTGGGTTTGAAAATTCGATCATTTTGTTGAAAGTCCATTTTTTTCTTAAATTGAACATTCTTGATTGAAGTTGAAGCTTTTTCTATCTACTATGTATTTAGTTAAAAATGTAATTATTTTATTGAAAATTTAATTATTTTATTAGTAAGTTATATTTTTGACTGAAAGATAATTCATTTTATTTTAAAAGTCTACTATTATATTGTTGGTTGGAAATTCAATAATTCTTGTAAAAAGTAATCTTTTTTTTGTTTGAAAATCCAACTGTTTTGTTGAACATTCTTTTTTGGAATAAAAATTAATCTTTCTCCAGAAAAGTCATCTTCTTTAGATTAAAAAAATGATCTTTCTTGTGGATTAAAAATTCATTTTGTGCTAGAAAAGTAATCTTTTTGATTGAACATTCATAGTTGATGTCTGAAAGTTAAATACATTTTAAGTGAAAGGTCTAATATTATATTTTTGATACAGAATTTACCTCAATCAATTGAATTGAAAATTAATCCGTGCTGTTGCTGTTTTATTAAAAGTTCAACTTTTTTTTGTTAAATTTCCTTTCTTGCTTGAAAATGCAAAATATTGCAATTTGAAATTTTAGCAACCTATATAGGTAACTAAATTTAATATTATTGAAAATAAATTATTCCCCCATTATCTCTCTACTTTCTTGCAAATGCAGCATTATTCGCCTGTTTTGAGAGCATTTTGGCCCTGAAGTCTGAAATAACTTTCGAATAATGTGTTTTATATATTTTACCACAGACTTCAAAAATGTTTAATTCTATTTAAAAGTTATATAATGAAGAAATTAGTATCGAATAAATATTAGCATACGATATACATACACGCTTAAAAGTCAGACGGGAAGAATACAATTTTTGACCGGGAAAGCCCGGAAATGGCCTGGAATTTTTTTTTTTTTAGTTGAACGGCCACCCTGATTTGAGTTGAAATCCTAAAACTGATGTTACGAAACTTTTATTCATTTGAACTTTACTAAGATTCCTTGCAACAATTAAATCGAATTCCAATCTGCTTTTTCAATTCTTTCGCCGGCCTCTGCTTTGAAGGATACGGACGTCCCGCCCTGTTGCGAAATTATCGTTATTCGTTAATTACTACCGAATTAAATTTGGCAAAATGGATTCCTGTCGAAACCTGTCCGGGTAACGTTCTCACGAATGTTTTTAGTGAGGGACTTTCAAACTCGCTTTCGAGGATGCGACCTACTCGCGGGTGCGTGATTGCCCAGAAGGGGCCTTTCAATTCTCTTTTTTCTTTTCAATGTTTTTTTTCTCTCTTCTTTCGTCATAGGAATTCCTGAGAGACTTTTAGGCACCAAAGCGAACAGGTGTTCGAAGTGGCCGTAATTCGGACGTAAATCCAAACGATTGACTGTGCTGGCCACCGTGTGGCTTGAACCCTCTTTAATGTCTTTATGCTCCTTATGCGTGGGTCACAACAACTCAACGGTAGGCGGTTAAAACATGCCTTTCAATCAAAGTCAATCTTAATTAAATACTGTCGGAGTCACTTTCCGGCTTTTCCACACTTCGCAAAGTTTAAAGTGAAAAAGCTCTTCCTGTGTCGGAATTTAATTATTTTCTTTGCATTCAATTTTGATTTTGTACGCATTTTTAATAAATAATTAAGCTTTGAAATTAAAATATTTGATAAAACTTTCATCTTACAAAAGTAATAAATTTTCACTCTTATTTACATAATTTAATTTTAATGATCTCAACCTAATCCTTTTAAATTGAACTGATATAAAACTAAACCGATAGAGATTAGATTATTTTTAGATAGTCTTACAATTTAAAGTTTACAGTAAGTTTTAAATTGACATAGAAAAATTGAATAAATTATGATTTAGCAGTATCTTTAAACTACTTCAATTCCATGAAAGGATTCAAAATTAATACTGCAGTTTTTTGGTGGTTACCAAATGAATTAATAACGTAAATTAAGTCTTTTAAGATTGAAGCTTAAAATGCTTGCATAAATATTTATAATTATTTTAAACGACGTTGCTTAGGAGCATCTAGATTTCAAAGCCTTTAAAGTTTGTTCAGATGCTAGTTTCTATTTTAACTATTTAATTTTCGAAAACTTTTATTCTCGAAGTTTGTTCAATTTTGCACCCTTCCAGTTTTAAATTGGAATAATTTAAAGGCCTTTCAAATCTCTTACAAATTGGAAATTAAATGGAGCTAATTTCGTTCCGTCGTCGTTGGCTCAAATAAATATACTGTTTTACAAAAATCTGTACGGAAATACAGGGTGTTGGGCAGGGAAAGTTTTTAAAAAAAACCTGACAAAACTCAGCGAATTTCTATAAGAGGCACTTTATGCGATTAAGATTCTGGTTGTCAATAATCATGGCCACCGCAAATGAAGAATTAGTCAGAGAAAAATTAGGAAATTTTAAAAATCAAGTGTTGCGGCTATCCTGATGTAACAATCTGGTTATTAGTGAATTCTTTGCCTTCTAATTCTATTTCTAAATATTTCTTTACTTTTCAAGATTTTATTTTTAGTTATGAAATCTTATTATTTTGCTTGAAAATTCAACTATTTTTGTAGAAAATCAATTTTTTGGGTGAATATTCATATTTTGGTGTTAAAAATTGAATTTAAATCTTTCTTGGTGGAAAATTCAACTACTTTTATGAAAATTCGCTATTTTGATTAAAAAATGTACCTATTTTAGTAGAAATTTGTTTTTGTTTGATTAAAAATGGAATTATTTAATTGAAAATTCATCTGTTTAGTTGGAAGTTAAACTATTTTGTTGAAAAATTGTAGTTTTGGTTGAAGGTTCATTTCAGAAGTTGAAAATTAATTTTTTTGTTGGAAATTCCTGTTTTTGGATTGAAAATTCCATATTTTTACAGAGAATTTGTTCAATTCTATCGATTCACTTTATTTTGTTAAAAATTCGATTATTTTCTTAAAAACATGACGTTTTTAGTGGAAAACTCAACTATTTTTTCGATAATTCATGCATTTTGTTGAAAATTCATCTATTTTGGTAGAAAAATCGACTTCTTAAGTAGAAAATTGAAGTACCCTTTCAAAGATTTGACTGATTTGTTGAATATTTTACTCATTTTGTTGAAAATTTGAGTAATTTGTTAAAAAGTCTTGGTCGAAAATTCAAATGTCTAATTGCAAATTCGTCTATACATATTTGAACAGAAAAGTTGTCTTTTTTTTCGAATTAAAATGTGTTTTTTTTCGGAGTTTATCTTTATAGGCTGAAAATTTAACACTTTGTTTAAAAATGCCAAATTGTTAAAAGGTTATCTTTTTAGTTAAAAATTCAACTTATTTTGTTGAAACTTTTGCCTTTTGGATTGAAAATTCATCTTTTATGGTAGAAAAACAATCTTTTTTGGTTAATATAAATAAAAAGATTTTAATATTTTAAAATTTTAATCTGATATAACTTGGTTAGGGAAAAAGCAGGGGAAAGTGAGGGTATTTTAAAGATGAAGTTTTTCAGCCACCCTTAATTAATAAATATTGTTTAAAGTATCAGTTTGCCCAATTAATATTTATATATCTTTTTTAAATATCGCAATTGAAAATTAAATTATTTTTTATAATTCTGAGTATCGTATTTCGGTCTAGTAAATGTCTTCATTGGACTTAGAATTTGTTACGAGAATTGTGACGCCCCTATTCCCTAATGCGGGACTGAAACTCGAAAGGGCGGGTCAAATAGGAAAATAAAAGGATTGCTTTACTCAGGGTGGCATTTGTCAAGCCTGATAAATGAATTCGCTAATAAGGCTTATAAGACTAAGCAAATTTCTGCAGATGACAGCTAAATAAAGACGGAAATTACGATATTAATACGAGTGTGCGAGCCGACAAGCTCATTACTTTTATCATTTCCCACGGGCCTTGTTATCTCTCATAAGTGCATACAGGGGATACGTTGTAAATACCATTCACAACTATGTGCTTCTTGTGTACTGTTACTCTCCAATTTATAAATCATTCGATGAACCTCCAATCTTTAAAAAAACGTTTTAGGTCAAGGTTGAAAAATAAAATTTAAAACTATATATCTTAATAGTGCAGACATAAATTTCATGCCTATATACATATAGTTGACGATTTTCCGTATGATTATTATATATTTGATCCAATCGACCCAAAACATTATATCATTTTTAAAATATATAATCTTTTTATTTTAATGTTTACTTTCTCTCTTGTCATGGTTTATTTTCATTTTAAGCAACAAAATGGTGTGTCCCTTTATTTGATCTGAAACCGCAATTTTGCGTTTTCAATTTGGATATTGTTCAAAGTTGAATAATATTTTCAGATTGAACTCCACGTCTAATATGAATCATCATGGTGATGCCCTCTAGTAATTAAAACAATTGCAAAATAAATTTATCGATTACAATATATATCAAATGAATCTGGAAATGACAAACTATTGTTAAAATACAGTTATTTTACAATATTATTCTAAAATAGATAGAAAGGAAGTAAATCTAGAATATCTAGTAATCTTAATGATCCTGAATGTGAAAATAATTTCACGTATCTGTGAGTCTCTAAAAAATGTCTCGTTTGATTCTACTTGGAGATACCGATTCTCGACAAGATTTCCTCGAAGGCTCTGAGGCATTCGGGCGCAGGGATAGCGTTTTAAAAAGATAGACGAGGAAAGGAACGAATTGCATCTCAATCTTGTTGGGAGTGTGTGAGTACGACGTTTTACACTGGTTTCAGTTCCCGTGTGTTTTGCAAACGATCTCAGTTTGATAACAAGAGGATCTCTTTTACACATATGCAATCTTATATTGCCGTCGGTCATTCACACCGCTACACTTCATTCGGATCCAATATTCCTCCTGCATACACATTATACATGAATGTATATACCTACATGTAACATGAATATATATTATTCACATGTACATTCCTGATAAATGGACTTTGAACGTCCATCTACTATGGAGTCGCAATTAAGTGTGCAAAATATTGTTTTATTTTCTATTACTCGAGACAAATCCCGATTGAAAATATTCCAAAAACATCCAACAACAACCAAAAATCGTTTTCACGGAGAACATTATAAATTGAATAATTTCTTATTGAAGATTTATCATTCAACAATTTTAAGTTAATAGCGTTTCAAATTAAACCATTTGTTGCGTGACTTTTGCAAGGCTCTAAAACTTTTGTTCAAATTGGAACCCTTATAGTAATTAAACATTCTTTAGTGGCAAACGTTCCAAATCGAATAATTAAAAATTTAATTATTAAAAATAAATTATTTCTTATTTCAATTATATAGCCTTAAAGACATAATAGTTCATTAATTTTAAAATTATGCAAATTTAAAAGCCTTTAAATGCAGAAAATTTAAAAGATGGGCAAAGTAGGTGCCACACGTCTACAAAAAACGGTTTCTTAGCGTATGGGTCGTCCATAAACTACTAACCCTATCCATAGGGGAAGGGGGGCATTGAGAGACTACAATGTACCACTAGGGGTAGGGGGGGGGGGTGTTCGTCTACGGTACGTGGTTTTACATTGATATACTTTTATTCTAAATACACTTGTCAACTCGATTATCAAAAAGCTAATGGCAGCGTATCCAGAGGCAGACCGCGGAAAGAATGGTTAGAATGTGTGAATGAGGCCCTAGTTAGAAGGGACATAAGAAGCTATAGAAACGCGAGAGCCTGCATGAAAAAATGCATGGACGTTAAAGAGGCTAGAGAAGTATGTCAGGACAGAAAAGTATGGCGGAAAATAGTTAATAAGAAGAGTGTCAATAGAGTGAATGACGCCTGAAACAAAAGACCTTGGATACTAATGGTCTCAAGTGGGGAACCTCACAGGACGATTTTGTGAGGATCTTCACTTGGGGTGATTGCTAGAGAGATTGATCAGCAACCTGGGTCGGAACAGTGTTGCGGAATAAATGTGCTATTTAAATAAATAACACGAGAATTCTAGATTAATCTAAATATTTTATAACCCCTTCCTCACACTACTCCCTTCCCCATCGAGTGAGTCACGCCTACCCCGAAAGGGAATCAGATTAATGATGTAATAATAATAATAATAATAATAATAATAATAATAAAGCAAATTGTTTTTCTGTAATAGATGATTTACATGCTTGGCTAGTCCCACCTTTTATTCAGTCTGATGACTTATAAGAATAAAAATATTAAAATTTTTTTTTATAAATAATTTTGTTTAGAAAATGTTTCTCATAAAAAATCACGTGTTTTTCTAGGGGGTAGGGGGGGTCTGTAAAATAGCTATTATAGACTACGTGGGGGGAGGGGCCTCTAAAGTGACCAAAATCTAGCCTTTTAGTTAATGGACGGCCCCGTATTAATAGGTTAATTAAGTTGTTTAAATCTCCCTCTCCCATAACTTCCATTTCCCTACTTCCCCCCTTATTTACCCTCACTTCCTTTACTTCCCCTTCACCTCTCAACTTTTTTCTCATTGCCCCCTACGAACCTTCACGTCCCTTTGCTCACTTGCCCTCACTTAACAACCCGGGAACAGTACGACGGATAGGTGGACGGACGTATGGACACCCAACCGAAACTATATAAGGATTTTTGCCGAAATCCTTAAAATTAAGTACATTTTTTATCAATACTCTTTGGTTATTATTCTATGGTGTGGTTACCATTATTTTTAATAACATTTTTCGCGATCAGGACAGCAAACTTAATTTTTAAAAATGGCTTTGAGAACATTTGCAGACCTTTTTCGGTTGAAGAGTTTTGAGTTTAAACATTTTTCGTATCTCACAAAGTTTAACCGAAAAATGGATTTTTTTATTTTCAATAACATTTTCGTTAAAAAGTCGCACCTGGAAGTTTCACCGAAAAATTAAATTTTTTGTTTTTAATAGCATTTTTCACGATTGAAACTAAATTCTTATCAAAGAAGTCTGAAGCAAATTTTGTAGATATTTTTTAGATGAATAATTTTTCGTCTTAACCTTTTCTTCGTATCTCGTATAGTTATGATGGGAAGAAGGATGTAAAAATTTTTTCAAACGCATTTCCAGTCCGAGAACGTTGTAAGTTGAGGAAATCTGCAAAAGTCAATTATTAGATGAAAACAATACGTTCTCATTGAGTTGAGAATGTATAAAGGGCTTTAATTAGGGCTTTATAATTTAAACATCGAGTTGACAATTTAAAAAAGTTGATTTGTCTTTGAGAATACGTAAAATTAAGAGTTTAATTAGTGTAATTTTACGTGACTATTCTTGCTTAATTGACATTTTTTCTTTCCCTATAAATATTTAATTTTTCTTGCATATCGCTGTCAGTGTATAGTCTAAAATGTTTTAAAAATATTGTTGTGGAAAAAATCTATAAAAGTCGCGGGGGGCCAACAACTAACATCAACAATTTCTACAAAATCTATAAAAGGTTTGGAATTTCGAATTAAAAATTATGTACTATGAAATTTTGTGAATACCAAACCATAATCGTATAGTTTTATTTTATAATTAGAAAACGTTGTATATTCTATTCCGGCATATTTTACCAGATGTTAATTTTCTCTTCGGCAATACTTCTCTCCGAAGAGGAATTCAGGATTGTATGCAGGCGGCCAAAAAAGAATTTTCACGTTTTTCTCCGGGTCAAATACCAAACCCTTTTCCAGAAGGAAAAGTTTCGAAGTGCCGAATTAACCGAATTAACGTACTCTCGTTGACGAAATAAGTTCAGGTACTCAATAGTAGCGTGATTTAATTTTCGGTTCCGGCATATTTTTCCGATGATGAATTTTTAAACTTGTTGGAATTAACTTTGAATTTTTTAGAATTCAATTATTCGTCATACCTTGCTACATAATACCTATCATACGTCAATATCAATTGTATGCAATTTCTTCGGAATACCGTTTATTTTTTGTATGACTTATCACTTAAACGGAAATTAACAAATGGTCCTAGCCAATATAAAGAACATTTATGCGACTTTTTGCGAAGATTTTTCAAAATTTAATACTTTTTTTAAGACTTCTGGTCGACCCGTGATCTATAATTTAAATATTAATTCAAACATTATATCTCATATGAATGGTTGCTAAACGTCTCTTGCCTTGTCCTGTCCTAATTCCTTAGTCCTTCAATCTTGTCCTTTTTACCACAAAGTATCCATCGCAAAAAGCGATATCCCCTCATTCGTTAAATACCTACCTAAATTCTTGAATCCTAAAAAATGAAGAACGAATCTGGCTACCTTCTCTTGAATGCCCAGAGAGCCCTACAAGTCTGTTCCTCCTGGGGTCTCACGAGTCACGAGGACCGGCTGAAGAGAGAGAAAGATACCATTCGAGTATTCTCTGGATAGAGAGAGAGAGAGAGAGAGACAGAGAGAGAAAGAAAGACGCAGATGAAGAATTGAGGAGCAGTAGACTAAAGACTAAACTAAAGGACGAATAACGAAGAAAAAGAGTCGGTAGGCTCTCATGTGCGGGTTGTATGTATATGCTGTATGCTACTATAGTGTATAGTCTGTATACTGTCTGCCGAAGATACCCGGCGAGTGTTTCAGTGTGGGCTTGTGTTTAAAATAAAAAAGGGAAAAAAAGGGGGAAGCAGCGGGAGGTCGAGAGGTCCGGGCAAAAGAGAGATACAACCGACATGCCGAGCCCGAAGAGAAGCCGAGGAAGACCCGTCCGAAAACAAACACAGACTGCTCCGTGGGGCCGTTCGTTATGTGTCCGCGGCATATTAATTATTTTCCGACAAGCTCTCCTTATTGCTTTCGTCTTCTTTTTTTCATCTCTTCCCGATCGACCGACCGAGCGATGAGAATCGAGACGACTATCCCAACAGGTCACGTATCCGAACATAGCTTGTCTCAGAATCTCAGATATTCGCCTTCGGATTGATAATCGGCGAGGCTACTCTTGATTTTGACATATCAGTGGAGATAAGAAAATGTTATTGAAAAATCTTCCGTATCATGATTCTATACATCCTCTTTCATTATTAGCCCACAAAATTAAATTTCACATGCAGTCAAAATTTAGTTCCAAATTAACCGGATTTGGGGTTGAAAAGAACCCAAGCTGGGACTATTCGATCCAAATTCCGGTTCACTTTTTTAGAAAAATCCGGATTTAGTTGAACCATTTTGGGGTTATTCTATAATCTATACTAAAATCTTGTTCATTTTGAATGAAGTCATCTTATGAAGGTTCAGTTTGGTAAAATGTAAGTCTTCTCGCTCAGTTTGACCTCAATAAATATTAATTAAAATATGTTAGGTATAGTCGTGGAGAGTTCAGCGATTTAGAAAACTATTCTTGGTTCAAAACTCTAACACTTGGTTGAAAATTTAATTATTTTGTTAAAAATTAAGTTCTTTAGTTATAGAATTTTTTGTAACTGTTTTGGATAGAAAATATGTCCTATTTGGATTGAAAATTCATCTTTTTTGGTTGGAAAGTCATCCTTCTTCGTTTAAAATTGAACTGTCTTCCTAAAAATTTAACTTTTTGGATTGAAACTTCAAATATTTCGTAAAAATTAACACCACTTTTTAAAAAAATTAATATAATAATTAATATATTATTATAGTAATTAATATTTTTTGACAATCCATAGTTTTTGGTTGAATTGAACTACTGTTTTCTATTTAAAATTACAATCTTTTTTGGTTGCAATTTTCAGCTATTATATTAATCGTTGAAGATTAATTTTTTTCAATTTAAAAATTTAACTAAGTAGGTACTTAGGTGAAATTTGAGCCGCTTCAATAAAAATGATTTTTTTGTTAAAAATTTTAATAATTTGTTTTTAAACCTTCGTTAAGTTTGAAATACAATCTTTTCTGTTTTTAATTAAAAATGCATTTTTTTATGTCGAAAATTCAAGTACTTGGTTGAAAATTAAACAATTTTCTTAAAAATGCCTTTATTTTGGATTGAAGATTTATCTATTTGGTTTGAAATTTATTTAAATAATTTTTCTTTGAAAATTCATCTCTTTCGAATAAAAGATCAACTGTTTCGTTGAATATTTTTTGAAAAATTATGTTTTGGGCTTTCAACTTCAACGGTTTTCTAAAGGCATCTGATTTTGAGCTTGAAAACTTAACTGTTTTGTTGTAAATTTATCCCTTTTTGGAAAGTTGGCTTTGGTTGAAAGTGCAATAAAGTTCGAAATTAAATCTGGTGAATTGAAAGTGTTTTATTTTGAATTACATAGCGTATCTGCATTAATTTTATGTAAAAGAAGTAAATCCCCTATTATTGTGAAAAGTCACCCTTTTTTTCTGTTTTAAAATCTAGCATTTTGGACTGTAGTCTGAAATGAATAAAAATCGTTTTCTCGGTTGATTGAAATTCTTGAGAGGCAGAGGAGCTCTCGTTACACTACTGGCTCCCTTTCCCTCTTTTTTGACTCTTTTTCGATTTTTTTCATCTTTCCTCTCAGTCACTCATTCTCTTTGCTGATTTCGCTCCATCTCTCTTTCTGGCTAATAAGCCTGCGGCGCAGGACCCCTTCGCTCTCCCGGAGGCTAGGGCTTAGCAGGCCGAATAAAAAACGCTAAAACAGCAAAGTCACAAAAGAAAGATTAAACTGGAGAGAATATATGGAGAGAGGCATGCTGTGCCGTGTGTGCTCTTCCGATGCGATGGTACCTTCCTCCCAGGCTCGTAACATCAAAGAGGGTCCAAGATCCTCAGTTCGAAAATTCAAGGTCCCTCTTCCTCAAGACCCCTAATACCCTAGTTTTTAAAAAACGGGGGACCGACTCTTTTTCTGTGTGGCACCCACCAACCTTTTTTAATCGCGACTTCCTAATTCCATTTCTACTCGTTTCCTCGAATAATAAACGCCGTCTGGAAACGCATTCCTTATAAATTGGAGGGGCTGAAAAAGAAGTTTTTGCCTCAAAAGAATCAAGAAAAAAGTCGATGATGATTTCATTTGGGGCATTCATTTAACTAAGATTTTGATACTTGAAACCATTTTTCGAGGAATATCCCGAGGTAAATAAAAAAGACGAACATTTTTTTAGGGAGCCTCGATTAAATATGATGGTTTTTTTCGGGAGGGGGGGGGCATTTCTTACGTAAGGTAACACTTTATAATTCGCTTTAATATTAATGAACACTTGTTTTGGCTATTGAAATTATTCTTTGTACTACTACACACATTCTGTCATAATTGCAATTATTTATTTTCAATAATATAATATTTAACCAATAAATGTGCCTAGAGTCGAAGAGTTAAACAGTTATTTGAAATCGCTTTAAATTTGTAAAATCCCTTCAAAATCTCTCATCATCCCTTAAAATCAGTGGAAATCCTTTCAAATTGCTAAAACTCAGCTAATATCCTTGAAATTCTGTGAAATATTTGAAAATCTTTCACGTTCGTGGTAATTTTTCGGAATATTTGGAAAGTCTTTACAATATATTAAAATCCCATCGGATATTTTAAGAGACACTTAAAATCCTCAAAAACACTCAAAATCAATATCTCGAACTTCTTTTAAATTCAGTTAAATCTGTTGAAATCTGCTAAAATCCGTGATGTCATAAAAACCTCTTTAAATTACTTAAAATTTGTTAGAATCTCTCAAAATCCATTGAAATACTGTGAAAGCATCGAAATTCCCTTAAATCCCTTAAAATCCCTGAAAATCCTTTGAAATCTTTGCATATCTTTTGAAAGCTTTTAAAGTCTCTTTAAAGCCCTTAAAATCTTCGAAATCCTATCCAAATTCCTTAATATTCCTCAAAATTCGTAAAAATACTTCAGTATGGCATTATATCCTTTAAAATTCTTTGAAATCCCATGACTAATTTTGAAATATTTCTAAATGTCCTAAAATCCCATGACATTTTTCGAAAGTTATTGAGATCTCACGAAATCCGTAAAAAAATTGTAACTCTTCGAAATACTTTGTAGTCCTTTGAAATATATTTGAAACCTTGAAAATTTGTTGAAACACATTTAAATCACTGGATGTATCCTAAATATTTTGAAAGCACCTGGAATCCCTTTAAATCTTTGAAATCCTATTAAAATTCCCTGATGTCCTTCAAAACTGTTGAAAGTACTTCTGTATCGCATGAAATCATTCGCAATTCCTTAAAAAAATCTTCAAACCCTTGAAATCTGTTCAAAGCATTGGAAATGTATAAAACCTCTCGTAATCCTTTGGAATCGTTTGAAACACCATGAAAATTGTGTAATCCCTTGAAATCTTTCAAAATTTCTTGCGACCTCTTCAAACCATAACAAGTTTTTGAAGTGTCGTTAAATTTTATAAAAATTATGTAATTCTTTGAAATACTTTTAAATACCTTGAAATTTGTTGAAATACTTTCAAATCACGGGCAATCTTTCAAATCTTTTTTAAAGTTTCGAATATCATACTTTCGCAAATAATGGACGTTCCCTTATTTAGAGTATAATTTAACTATAAATATTACTCATCCAAAAGAAAATTAATTTTAAGACTATAATTCTAAATTCTAAATCACGCCACACCCAATTCGATCCGAGTTATTATTTTATTATCCGTTAATGATATACTACATGAGAGTCTTTCACAATGATATGCAGCCCACACAAAAATCAATGCTGAGTTATAGTTAGTATTTTCCCTCATATTTTCATGAAATTTACGTGTTCTGTCTCCATTAAAGCTTTAGTCACCTTGTTTCTCATATACTACATAAACGAACATCATCACCAACATCTGGCTCGACAGTTTCTCTCACAACCTTTCAATTATCAAGACCAATTATTGAAGAGAAAAACATATAAAACTATATTTGGATATGTTATGTTATTTCATGCAAATATCTGGTGATTTCGAACTGGATCTTTTTGAGAGAATGAAATATTTACATTTTGGTGCGTGGTTGTGAAAAAGCGCTTTTTAGAATGAGAATATGTAAAAAACAGAAAAAATAAGGATTAGCTAATGTCGCTTTCATAAATAGTTCGGTTTCCTACTCGTGTTTTTAGCCACAAAGGGCGAAGATACAACTTTATGATAAATCGCATTACCGCCGGTCTCGAAATGGATACCAGATTTGCGTCACGTGATCCGGCGCGGCGCCTTACATAAGATGACCGGCGAGAGAGAAAAAGTTTTTAAAAAAGCCTAATCTCGTCTAAAGTCATCAGCGATGTTCTCAACAATGGGGATTTATCCACAAATCCTTCTCGCTAAATTATCACGTTCCCTATACAACTCCCGTCACACTAAATCTCTTCCTTAATAAGCCCGATGAAAATGTTTATAAAGAAATACTATGTAATTATTAAATGTCCTCATTAAGATGACGAAGAAAAACCCCCTTTTTTAATTCTTCTGCCCCTCACCCCTTTTCTTCGTATTTTGGCAATTAACAATTAGCACTTAATATTTTAATTTTTTTACCTTTTTCAAAGAGAGTGAACATCTATGTGTTATTTTTTTGACTAAATAATTGTCAGAAGACGCTAAAGTAATTTGAAAAATAAATTATTTTTAAAAAATCGAAAAAAATTGATCGAAAAAGTAAGAAATAGATATTGATTTCTTTTAACAGGAGCACCATTTTTATTGGTAAACCTTCAAAATATTTAAAACCATAATGTTTAAAAAACTCTTCTTGAATTTAAAAACTTTTCAAGTTTGTAATTATCACTCTACCCCTTGAAACCCTTTTTTTTTTAATTTACCAGTTATTATTTATTTTTCAAATAATATAGTTTTTAGAGGTTGCTGAAGGCTTTTAAAAAATTTATTAATTTTGTTTAATCTAAAAAGAAATGCAAATATTTAATATTTGGAAAACTTAACCTCTTTACTGTAAACAAATTTTTTGTGATACTCCCTGAAATTATTCCTTTTTCAAATACAGCTACTGCCTATTTTGGGTCTTTCATCAACGAAATTTGTTAAAGCTAGCTGAAGGTAATTGATAAAACAAATAATAATATAAAAAATATGTTAAAAAATTTCAAGGATTTTATCCGATTTTTAGAGATTGTATTTTTTGTTGAGATTTTACAGTTTGTAAAGGATTTTAAGGGATTTACTCCCGTGTAAGAAGTTTCATACCTCCCCCCCCCCCTGACTAAAAATCTGATGTAATTAATAGATGCTCCCTAATCAAGAAAAGAAAAAAGGAAGATGTTACCTTCGTTTTCGAGCAAGCAGAAGTAAGCATAAATAATTTTTGTATCTAATAAACGTCTCGCACAAAAGTTTCCTCAGCAAATATACGTTCCTATAAGCAAGGCTGGCATTATCTTTTACGACTTCGAACCGGTCACTCATTAGGGAAAGAGCTGAGAAGAGCTCAAAAGATAATCGAGTCGTGTTTCTGAATTCGCTGAAGCTGCTCTTATTCTTCGTGCAAATCTGTTATCAAATCTGTTTAGCAACTCAACATTCCAGTTCTTTGATAGCATTGCATAATCTGCAAATCAAAATTAACTATGAGCTCTTGAATAGATTAATTGTGTCTCTATTTTATCCTTTTTTTTAAATTCTTCTTTTCCCCCCTCTTTCAAGAAAATTCCATTTTTTTGCTTAAATGCGAACTGAATTAACTAACACACAATAAGAAATTTTAACTATTTTTGTTTGAAACTTAATAATGCTTTTTGGTTGAAAAGTCTACTATTACTTTTGTCTGTTTGGATAGAAAATTCGTCTTTTTGAATCAAAAAATTCTACGTTCCAGTTAAAAATAAAATACTTACGTTGTAGTTTAATCATTTCTGTAATTTTGTTTGAAAATTTCTTATATTTTGGTCATTATTTGGATTATTTGGTTGAAAACATTTTTTTTTAATTTGTCTTCGCTGATTGTAAATTTTGTTATATTTCGTTGAAAATTCAGATTTTTTCATCGAAAATTAAACTATGTTGTTATAAATTACTTGTAGTTCAGGCAATGATCTAAAATAAAATGAAATAATTTCAAACTTTTAAGATTTAAAGCAGCCTTTCGACTTATTCAAATTCAAGGTGCTTCCTCTGCAGTGATCGAGAAGCCTCCAAATTTTCAAATCATGAAGGACTTCCAATTATTTTTTTCAAACAATTTTCAAATCGTTGTAAATAATAAAACTCTCAATAAATGTATAATATAATTACAATTTAAGCTAATTTTATAGCAGGCTATAAAAATTAAAGAAGACTTTCAAAATAATAGTTTGCATAAAACAGAGTTGCAAAGTCGCTAATGACTTGATGAATGCAATTTCGAGCGATAAAATGATAAGTAGTTTAATTGCAAGGTTATTGACCCCGGTAACCATCTCTTGATTGCGGAACACCCCGTAGAAGTGAATATGTGTGATGCTTTCCCCATCGTGTTATCGAAGAACTGCATGAATAAAATATGAATTGTAATCAATTAGTCAAGAAGGTCTATTTATGCACCAATGCATTGGTGTGGTATATTTTATATAGTTTTACTGGCGAGCCTTATCTTATTATAACATATAGGGAAGCTTAACAAGAGCAAGTGACATTAAAGAGAAGACCACCCGTATTTACAATGTGCATTAATTTTTAACTAACTTAAAATTAATAGATTCATAATTAAACGCTTTTATTTCATTTCAAATCCTATTTGAATATTGCTTCAATCTAATCTATTCCATTTTTAACACAATCAATTTAAAATCTTTTAATTAAAAAAAGAACCATTAAGCAATATTCAACGGTTTATATAAACTGAGCATTTTTTTTAATTTTATCTATATATAAGTAAAAGTGTTGAATTTTGGTATTTATTTTCTTTGAAAATTTTGAACAGGAAGTTTTTTGTTCAATTGGCAGAGAGACATTTTATATTTTTAAAAATGTTTATTGAGTTGGAAAAGAGGAAATTTTTGTCATTTTTTATGAACTGGAAGATGCATGAACTAAAAATTCGATTTTCAATATTTTCTACATTTGGAGGTAATCTTGGTTCTTAAGTTTTTCTAAACTTGAAAAGGCACGTTATTTTAGTTTTAATTTAGAGTAAGAAAAATGATAGCGTGAAACGCGTGCAAATTATTAAGCATTTGAATAAAAGTAAAAAGTAAAATTTTGTTAAAATTGAATATTAAAAATTAGAAGCCCTGCTTTTAATGACTTTCTGCGGTGGCTGATTATTTATTGTAAATTTGGATGGCATAAGACATAATAACATAACGTGCTTTTTCCAGCTTAGAAAAACTTAAGAACCAAGATTTCCTCCAGATGTAGAAAATATTGAAAATCGAATTTTCAGTTCATGCATCTTCCAGTTCAGAAAAAAATGACAAAAATTTCCGCTTTTCCAACTCAATAAAAATCTTAAAAATATAAAATGTCTCTTTGCCAATTGAACAAAAAACTTCCTGTTCAAAATTTGCAAAGATTTCAAATTTATTGCGTTAAAAATAGAATGACTGAACCAATTTTCGAATAGGACTTGAAATGAAATAAAAGCGTTTAATTATGAACATATTAATTTTAAGTTACTTAAAAATTAATAAAAGTTCATAAAGTTTCAATCGGACGTTTACATTTATTTATTATTGTTCAATTTTAATTACTCGAAATACAGTTCGATTTTTAAGATTATTGGGTCATTAATTTATATTTGCAGTTGATCAACTTAAAACGTTTCTTATGTAAAAGTTTGAATGTACTGTTATAAATGAAGACCTAAAACTGGAAATTTGTTTAATTAAAAGATTTTGCAAAGAGTTGAAAAACTTATCAGTTGAATATAACATTTAAAAATAGTTGAAGTCGAACTTATTTTAAATTGCATTATGTCGTGTACTATGGTGATGTTCTAGTCCAGTTAAACTGTCCATACCGGGGAGCAAGAAGTCCCATGGGAAAAGTGTGAAAGGGAAGTGTTGGCGGAAGTATTGGAGGGGGGAGGGGGGTAGATTTTAGGTTAATCTAGAATTCCCGTGTTCCTTATTCAAGTAACACGTTCGTTCCAGAACAATGCTCCTTCTCAGGACGCTGACCAAACTTTAGCAATCACCTCAGGCGAAGAGCTTCACAAACCCATCGTTAAGATCTTTTAAAATTTAGACAATTTATACATTTTTGAACTACTTGGATAATTTGCATCACCTTCAACATGCCTGAAATATAAAAAAAAATCATATAAGATTCCAAGCCTTTGTATTAAAAAAAATAATGAACCTGGATTTTTGGTGTTTTTTCAGAAACTAAAGATGCTCGATTGGTGAGGTGCTACTGCAATCAGCCAGATTGTGTTTCCCAGTCATATTTGTGTATGGGCCGAGGATGTTTCACCGAATTGCCATCAAGTTTGAATCCAGCATCTCTGAGACCAGAGCACAGTCCTTACAGTGGCTGCTTGGAGAAAAGTCTTAAGGAAAGACAATGTTTGCCTGGATTCTTGTGTTGTGAGGAGGATCTCTGCAATCATGTTGACAGTCCTGCAGTGAGGAGTAGGCTCAACAAAACTCTCCAAGGTCGGTTAATTATCCTCGTTACCTGCCCTCCTTGGAACTTTGATTTTTATCTTCTTCGGGCCTCGTAAATTCTTTAAGTACTTCATCCACCTCGAGATCTTCAGTCCTCGCATCCTTAGCCCTCTTACTTATCGACTTTTACTCGCTATGACATATGAGTCGGTGCGAGTCAAAGCGAGTTCCAGAGCAGAACTTTGAAACGCTTCGTTGACCTCTCGATTCGTTTGATTGAACACTTTTTCTTCACTTTTTCTTGACAGTCAACCTGATTCATGTTTGGCATCAGAAAAGTTTTAAGCAGACAATTTTATTAGCAGAGAATTTATTTATTGGAAAAATTATAATTTAATAGCATTCTAGTATGTAAATTCAGACAATTTTTTACATACAATATGGGAAATACACTCAACTCCCGATATTAGACTCCCGGTTTACTATTTATCTAGAACTGACGGCCTCCGCAGTTTTGTAATGAGAGGATCCGTGGGACCTAACGAGAGGATGTGCTCAGTCCAGCGCGACTAGCAGCTCGAGCGCCGCACTCTCAACGTGTTGGTTGCATCAGGTTGCGTTATGCGTCCGGCTCCAACAGAAACTGTACATGCAGCCCTGCTTGCTCACCTTTGAATCCCCTTGATTTAGGATCAAGGCCAAGGCAAGCCATGTCTGAAACTGGTCTTATATGGGGAGTTGAGTGTATAATACAATTTCGATATCTCAATTTTCTGTGCAGATTTGGTTAATATTACATTTTTTATTTTGTATAAGCATATAATTAGTTAACTATTTTTAATATTCTAATTGTAAAATAATTCTTAGACATAATTTTTAGTATTTTTGGTATTAGCGATTAACTAATTATTAATGATTCAAGATTAATTAACAATAACTATTTTTAATCTTTTATTATATGACAGTTCAATTATAATTACGTGTCTTTATAATCTGGTTAATGCAGCATTCATTTAGCATTTAAATAAATTATATTTATAATAGTATTTTGTAATACCTTTTTAATAATAAATTAATAATCAGTCGCTAATACCAAAGAATTAAAAAATGATATCCTATTTTTTTGTTCAAAATCTTCAAAAATAAAAAATTTACTTAAAATTTTTTTCAAATATTTGCAAGTTTAAAATTATTTTTTAATCTTTTCAAAACTTCTATATACTTCTCAAACTTAGTCAATTTTTTCCCAACATTCTTTAATCATTCGAAATGTTTTGAACTTTTTACAAATTTTTTCCTAAAATATGTTTTTCCAAATAAAAAATCATGATTTTTTCCCGTAAATCCTAATTAAAAATTTTGATTCTCTTGATGTCTTTGAAAAAATACCATTTTTCAACAAAATAGTTTAATTTCCAACAAAAAAAAATTATTTTTAAACCAGTTGCATTCTTAAACAAAAGACTAAATTTTTGCCAAAAGAGACGAATTTTCAACAAAACAGTTATTTTTACGTCAAATCGTTAAATTTTCCACTAATGAATTTTTTAGCTAAAATATATTTATTTTCAACCAAACATAGAATATTTAGATTTTTAATTAAAAAAAAAATATAAATTTGCAACAAAATAGATTAATTCTCAATCAATAGAATTAATCTTTAACCAATTTTATTTTCAACCGAAAAAGTGAAATGTTTAGCAAAAGAAGAATTTTCAAATATTTTATAAACTGACTCGAATTATTCCTGTAACTGTTAAAAATCTCTCGAAATAAAAAAATAACCTTAAAATCTTCTATTTTTTATTTTTTTTATTCTATTTTTTTATTCCCTAGAAACCTTTAAGAATTTATATTTTCCAAAACTTTAAATGTGATTTCGGCTGGAATTCTCATTCCCAGTTAGTTTCCTGCTTTATTTTAATTCCCGGTTTTCCCAATTAGTAGACACACTGTATCTAAATTTAAATAAGTTCTTCGTCAAAAGTCTTCCGACTTGAAAGTCTTAACTTATATAAGCATCTAACTTTAACCATTATAAAAATTTTAATTATTCCAATTTTAAACCTTAGTGATTTGAAATTCAAAGCTTTTAAAACCTAAAACACTCAAAATATTAAAAATCGAAGCTATCGAATGTCAAACCTATACGGCAGTTGAAAGCTTTGATTTTTTAAAAATCAGGGACATAAATTGGAAAGCCTTATTTTTTATTCCAGCAATAATTTATAAATCGAGTTCTAAAAATTTTGAAAACGCCTAATAGATTTTAAATAATTTTCCTCGATTAAGTGTGAATTATGTAGCTGAAAATAAATAATTAAAAAGCAAAAAGTCTATAACTGAATTATATAATTAGGTATTATTCTCAGTTAATTGAATTAAAATCTTGGGAATTTACTTCAGTGAAACTGCATTTAATAACATTTTTCGTAATTTTTTGGATTTTCCCAATTCTCTTCGATTCTTCTGAACTAATTTCAGTTCCACTGAATTTTTGTAAACATACTTTCATGTTTTTTAATTCTTTGCATTCTTTTGAATTCACTTTAATTCTTTTGAAAATATTTAAGTGCATTTTAACGTTTTTACTCCCAGGATTATTTTTAATTCTTCACAATTGCCTTGAATTCTTCTGTATTAAATTTAATTTTACTGACAAGTTCACTTTGATTTTTGTGGATTCTTTTGAGTTTCGGCAAATGAACTGAAATTTCTTCATGCTTTCGAAATCTTTTAGTTCACTTGCCTTTTTTCCTAATAATAATTTTATTACTGGTAATTAATAGATAATATTACTAAAACCTCTCTATACAATTAATGGGCAAATTTATGTAAATAAGTATCATAATTAGTATAAAATTTCATTATGAAACGTGAATGAATTTTTTTTTAATAATAA